>ML286162.1:923-19471 GCA_005239495.1 Nicotiana undulata
CGAGGTCATTTGCTCAAAAAGCTGCTCGGAACCAAAATTAGCCAATTAGGCTAGCCTTCAGGAACCAAGTGTTCCTGAACTGGCCAAATCACTTCCGAATCTCGAACTACCTGCCCACACAAGTCATAAGGCACGAGTAGCCGCTAGGGAAAGAGTCATTTACGGGAACGGAGTCGCAACACACAAAACGACCGGCTGGGTCGTTACAGAATGAGGTGGAGTCTTACCGATCCTTCGCTGAATGCTAACCTCGTCTACTATGAGGGCTCGTCAAACTGATTATCTATACCTGCATGCATGAATGCAGCGTTCCAAACAAAAGGACGTCAGTACGAATAATGTACAGAGTATGTAAGGCGGAATTGAAACATAACAATAAGTCAACATTAATTAAAGACATATAAGAGTCCATCTGAATCTCTAAAGTGCCACCATATATGCATGCTTATTATACTTATGTATATATAATGCTTCTCTTTGAGACTATTATCCATATCTTATGATGCATGACTGCCCAACTGATTAGCGGTAACTGTCCGACCGGCTGTAGTGCGGTGGTAAATGCATGACTGCCCGACCGGCCGTAACTCGGTGGTAAATGTGTAACTGCCCAACCGGCTGTAGCGCGTTGGTAAGTGCATGACTGCCCGACATGCCGTAGAGAATGGAGTCTGCATTTTGTCAAGTCCGTAGCTTGTAGACATTGTTGCTATTTTTCTCTTTATAAATAAAATTAGTGTTGTCACAATTTGAACATGTTTCAAGAACATTGACAGAAGATGATAACTTTGAAGTATTGCATCCGAAGAAAGACAAAAATATCGGGTTCCACTTTGGTAACTTCATTTATTTTTTACTTCTCAATATTTGCCCTTTAAGTTGTGTTTTTTCCTACAACTAAGAATAACATGGTTGAAAATTCATAAAATTGATGATTATTGTGCGTGTATTTAAATCTATAAACTTAAAAAATATGATACATCATATTATGCAGGCATCTGTTACGACTAGGAATGACATATGTTTAAAGATTTTAATTGTTAAACTTTCACCACAATAAATTTACATATATATAAGTTAGAATGAAATATATTGGAAGCTTACTTTCAAGTAGTGGAATGATATAGAATATAGTATTTGGAAGAATTATATCTATACTTGAAAGTGATAATGTTAATTTGAGATCATATGAAATAAAATGTGACTTTTATTTAGATATTATTGGCTTTAATGAAAGGTTTGAGACCTATTTGAGGTCTTTTGTGCTGAGGAATATAATATATCTTTGAGTTATTTAATTGGCGAAATACATAAAGCGTCTCTTTAAGTTGTCCTCAACGATCAACTGAATACCTTAACCGATCAATTTTTCATTTTAACACTTTAACTGACTATTAAGTAGGTCAACTAAACACTCGAGTACAGCAAACCATATACTTGAATTGCACTTGCCAATGACATGTTAAATGGACCAATCAAATAAAGACACGTGTAATTTTGCCATAAAAATTTGACACATGTAATTAACAAAAAAAAAATACATTTAAAGAAACTACTTTATCATCTCCTCTCTCATTTTACATAGCAGTTGCCGGCTCCTGCATTTCTGCCGCCGTATCGCCACATGAGTTTTCATCGGCAATCATGGCGTCTCCGGCGGCAAACCAAACTTGAAGAAGGATTTTTTAAGTAGAGATGCATATCAGCATTGAGATTTAAATCAAAGGCTATACACTAGGATTACAAAAAAATTATTCAGAGTCGTAATTAACAGAGATGGCGACGGCGACCGGCAATCAAACGAAACGAGCACTTGAGAATGATTTCTCAAATCGGAAGATCACAACTCAACCACAATCTCAACTGTAATCCATTTTAACAAGAACTCTCATAAATCCCAAAATCAGAATTAAAGAAGAGCATAAGAAGAAACTCCATATTTTTGACGAGAGAGAGTAAGAAGAACCAAATAGATTAAAAATTTCCGGCAGCCTCCATTTTTTCCGTCGAAATTGGTTCTATTCACTGAGTAATATCTAAATATGTAAATCTTTCTTATAAAAGAACAAATATCAAATACATTGACTACCAAAATGCCACATTACTTAGAGGAGGGGGAGGGGAAGGGGAAGGGGAGAGGATTGAACGGGGAAGGATTCAACGGGGAAGGAATGAGATCCGGAGAGGATTGAATACCAAAATCCAGTTTCTTTCTTGGCTTTTGCTATTCTCTGCTAGATTGAGATTCGGAGCAGGTGAAAGAGAAGAATGGGTTTGATATAAAAAAATGTTGAATTGATGTGATGATATATTTGGTTATTTTGTTCTTTTGTAATGGAGGCAAAGGTGATTTAGGGTAGAGGAGGATGTTGAATGGTGGAGGAAAGAATCGGAGGAGAAGGGGTGTGAAATATAGGTGGGGTCCATATTATTTTAGTAAAAAAACAACTTATTTTTAGGTTGGCAACTCCCGTTTAAGAGAGTGCATTTCACGCAATTGGGCTGACATGGTCGGGCGTTTAGTTGATCTTCTTTTGTGAATAAATAAAGTGTCTAGCTGGAAATGGCCTCAGTTGAGGTGTTCAGTTGATCGTTGAGGACAACTTAAAGGGGCGTTTTATGTATTTCGCCTATTTAATTTCACATTGACACATGCTAAAATATGATAACTTAGATATTTGAATTTCATGCTAAACTGTGTATATCGTACTATATTGTTATTATCGTGTGGGTTGCAGATATTTCAATTTAGATGATGTAGTTCGACTTGACGCAAAGTTTAAGAAAAATAAAACTTTTGAAGTATGTGATCCTAAAAGCTTTGTGGGGTCGTGACTTTTGTGTAGCAATAAAAGCTTATCATTAAGGGTAAAATGGGTTAACTAAAAAGTTTAAAGTTAAAATTATTTTCAAATATATAAATATGTCATTCTTATTGGAATGAACTAATTAAAAAAATATGTCATTTAAATTGAAACAGAGAGTAATCATCTGTGCTCTTGTGCGGCTTCTACAATATGCATAATAATAGCATGAATTTAAAGCCATATGTAAATATATATAAAAAGTGGGGGTTATATTAAACAACATGTGAATTATTAATTTGCACCCCCAAAATAAGTTAGAAATTAGATTATAATTCAGTTTACAAAAGTATGTGCCTCATGTCAGAATGAATTTGAAACTAACCCTATATTCAAATAGTTTGAATATGAGAAATCAAGTTTTGATATGCGGGGCATATTGCTTTTGCTTTCAATTATACTAGGATACTTATTCTTGTAGAAGCACTCTTCTCTTGTAAAGTAATTGTTAGACTGATATATGTTCTGTAAAATAATTATAAATCGAAGATGATTAAAGCTGAATTGCGTACAAATTTTTTTCGTGCTTAATTAGTTTTAACTCTTTCTTTTTATCATTGCGCGTATCTTATGCATTACTAAGGACGTAAGCCTATAGTGAACTTAGAGTTTGAATTCTTTTAATATTAAAGATGTTGAACTTAAAAAAAGTACTTCTTGATTATTGCAATTAAAGAATTAAGAAGGATACAAAAAGCAAATCCTTAAGACCATAATCATAATATGTCATCTAATTTAATTTTTCTTGCTATTTCTGAAGAAAAACAATTACAAATCTAAAGCTCTGTCTCTCACATGGGAAGCGCAAGAATTGCAAGAAGGGTGAGAAAGTTGGTACGACAATGAAAGATCTTTTGCTTTTAATTACATGGGAGTAACTACCGTTTGATACTAATACTAACTATAAAGATGTTTCTTTTATTACTTATGCTAATACAATAGAACATACCGGTAGAATAAATTCTCTAGAACAATATAAAGGACATAAGAGAAGATAATAATTAATTTTAGTTATTTGAAAACTTTTCGAGACCTTAAGAAAAAATTCACCTATCATAGATTAAATTCTGACGTCCCTTTGTGATTTAAGCAATGTGATCCAACACATATAAGATATTTCATCTTCTAAAATACAGACGAATACACATAAAAATGCAAATACAGGATAGTAACCTTTGCTACTCTGCTTTACCACCATTAACAATGAAGTTAATGAAATAAAAATCTTTTTATGTACTCGAATCAAATTAGGTACTCTTCTACTGATTATAATTAGTTGAATCTGCACATTACCGACTGAGTACTGTTAAATTTTACTATATATCATCAGAAAAGTGTACTACATGACTCAGTTGTGATGACCCAAGGGGTCATTTTATGAACTAAGACTCAGTTCTAAGCTTGAATTGGCGAAAGTTAGAAATTTTGCGATTTTGGTCGACCGTGAAAAATTAGGTATCGGGGTTGGAATCGAATTCCGGAAGTTGGAGTAGGTCCGTAGTGTCAATCCTGATATATGTGCAAAATTTGAGGTCATTCGGACGTGGTTTGGTAGGTTTCGACATCGTTAGCGAATTTTGGAAGTTTAGAAGTTCTTAGGCTTGAATCTGAGGTTGATTTGGTGTTTTGGTGTTGTCTTGAGTGTTATGGAGGTTCGACTAAGTTCGAGTAGTGATATATGACTTGTTTGAATTATTGGTTGAGGTCTCGAGGGTCTCGAGTGAGTTTCGGATAGGTTTGGGTTGTGTTCGTTTTTCTTATGTTTCGACGTCGTTTCTTCAAGCATAAATGATATCATATTGAACAAATAAGCTTTGGTCTCTGTTTTGATTGAAGTATTAGATCCGTATTGTCATTACCGACCTCTAGCAAAAAGAATCATCGAATTTGGATATCGTATGGGAATTTTTTGGTCATTTTACTAAGGTTGCCAGATTGTTCAGATTAATTACGAAATTGTCACTAATGGCGTATTTAAAAATCTGCACTATTTGCAAATATTAAAACCTAGATATCTCCTTCATTATAAGGTCAAATTGAGTGATTCAAAAGCCTAACTTGACTAGAATTTCACAAGGAATCAATTGGAGGCATTAAAAGCGAGTTTCAGGATTGTTTGACATGAGAAACGAGGCAGAATAGCTGGCAGAAAAATATATAAAACAAAGGTGTGTTCATTCGGTCATATTTTGAGTTGAGGAGCTCATATTTGAGCGATTTGGAGGTGATTTTAACCATAGGGATTCGGGTAAGTGTTCTTTCTCGTTTTTGGTTATGTTTCATGAATCCATATTCGTTTTTAGGATTTGATTGATGATTTTAAAGTGAAATTGAGGGAGTTAGGGCTTGAGTTTTGGAGAGTGTTAGGTAGGGATTTGAGGGACCAAAAAGAGTCCCATTTTGATAAATTTTATATAGTTAGATTCGGGAGAGGACGAGGGATTTGATTCTACCATTTTGACTGATTTCGAGATGATGGCCGGGAGTCAGGTTTTGGCCGATTTTGGATTTTTTGGCATATTTTGTAGTTTCTGGAATTCGATTCGCTAGCCTATGTTGATGGTATTAATATGATTATGAGTAGATTCGAGCGGGTTAGAGAAATATTCTAAATGAAAAGTTGTAATTGAGTAGTGAGTGGCCTGCGAATTTGAGGTAAGTGCTTGGTTTAACCTTGACTTGAGGGAATAGGTATCCCCAACTTAATTGCTATGTGATTTCGCATGTGTGTGGTGTATAGGTGAGGTGACGAGTATCTATGCACCACCAAATTATTCATTAAGCATGATCCCTTCCCCGTCTCCAATTTATTTGATTCATGACTTAAGTGTTTTATGCTCATTGATGTTTCTATGACTATTTGGTTTTGTTAACTTGTTGTTAAGTCTTGTTTCAATTATTTTAGAAAGTGTTGGTTGTTTCCTTGGTTTCATTGTGGTACATAAAGGTTGAGCGGGTTGACATTGTTTTACGAGATATGTATATTCCTGTTGGTTTCATTTTAAGATGGTATTGATGAAGTTTATGAGAAAATACAGTTTCTTGTTTGTATTTGTTGAGACAAAAATATTGTGAAAGGCTTGGCCTGAATTGTGGTAATTTTCATAAATAAAATGATATGGTATGATATGTCTGGTGGGAGCGGGTTGCACGCCGCAACAAGGAGTGATAAGGGTGGACAGGTGGGATCGGGTTGCACGCCGCAACGGGAGAAATAAAGGTGATATATATAGGAAGGACCAATAAGGGTGGACAGGTGGGATCGGGTTGCGCGCCGCAACAAGGAGCAATAAGGGAGGGCACTTATGTTTTACTAGATTTCAAAAATGTTTTTTTGGTTTTTGAAACTCAAGGATTTGAAACTTACAGGAAAAAAAACTACTGACTTACTTTACTATTTTTCATATTTTACACTTACGGTTATTTCAAAAAGAGAACTTTGGAAATTTGGAAACTATGTGAGAATTTGATTATAGCTGAGACCTGGTAAGGGCAGCTGAGTTATATTTTTATTTATTGTTACAGTTTATTGTTTTTGATTAGTTTAGAATTTCTTTATTGCTTTATTATATATATCTTGTTGTTATAGGTTTTGTTATAATTGCGCCACCGTAGCCTCGTCACTACTTCGTCGAGGTTACGCTCGGCACTTACTCAGTACATGGGGTCGGTTGTACTGATACTACACTCTGCACTCTTTTGTGCAGATCCAGGTACCGGTCAGAGTTAGGATATATTTAGTAGCAGACAACATCATTCGGAGACACGAGGTAGATCTGCTGGCGTCCGCAGATTCCTGGAGTCTTCTCCTAGTTTTATAGACACTGTTTTATTATATTCGACACAATTACATTATTTCTTTCAGCCCATTATGTGTAGTATTCTTAGTAGTTCGTGAATTGTGACACCAGACCCTGGGGTAGTCTTATAGCTATATATTTAGTTCGTGGCTCGACTTAATTATTCATTAATTATTTTGTTCGTGAATTTATGCATTGGATTTAATAAATTTGGTTTATTTTTGAATTGTTCGGTTATAATTAAATATACTTCAATGAAAATTAATTAAATAAGTTCTAACATTGGCTTGCCTAGCAAGTGTGGTGTTAGGCGCCATCACGATCCCTAAGATTGGGAATTTGGGTCGTGAAAAGTTGGTATCAGAGCACTAGGTTACCTAGGCCTCACAATTCACGAACAAGCTTAATAGAGTCTGAAGGATCGATACGGAGACGTCTGTACTAATCTCTCAGAGGCTATAAAATTAGGAACAATTTCACGTCTATTCCATTCTATCGTGCGAATTTATTCTATCACTAACGATTGAACTCGTCTATTCTTGTCCTCTCGCAAATCTCGACAACACGCAATGGGTCTACAACCGGACAAGAAATGGAGCCCCAATGACAGCTACAATTAGGGGAAGAGGTAGAAGTAGAGCTCAGTCTAGAGCTCGAACATCAGCACCTATTGTAGAGCCTCAAGTGGATCTATAAGTGGAGGTCCTAGTCGGTACATGATGGACCTGTTCATGTTCCAGAAGGATTCATAACTACTCCAGTGTTGCAGGACGCACTAGTCTGTTTATTGAGGTTGGACTAGTTTACCAAACTATTTCCACTCCATTTCAGTGGTACATCTTTTGAGGACCCACATGACTTTCTTGATCGCCGTTATGAAATATTGCAGAACATGGGAATAAATTGAAAGCAACGGGGTTGATTTATATGAGTTT
Source organism: Nicotiana undulata (assembly GCA_005239495.1). NCBI lineage: Eukaryota > Viridiplantae > Streptophyta > Magnoliopsida > Solanales > Solanaceae > Nicotiana > Nicotiana undulata. The sequence goes on from ML286162.1 coordinate 8,523, forward strand.
TGAAGTTTAACATTGTGGATTATCAGGCATTGTGACTCATGACTTCGTGCCAAGTGGTGAAGTCCACTGTCAATAGATTGCGGGGTCATGTGTTATATCGATTTTGGACTGGAATGTATAACGCTTGAGATTTTGCAAGAGATAAAGCTGGGACTTGCGGTATGTCCGCCTCTTTAATAACCCTATACCTCAGTACCAAAGGGGTTATTTAACCAACTTTAAATCTACAGAAGGTCTACTCAGCGTGGAAGTCGGTTGTGGATTTTGGGGTGCTTCAGAGGGAGTACAGTCGTTGGCGAGCTTCTAGACTATATGGTTCGTGCCAAGAATTATTTGTATAGAGCCTTACCTTTGGGATCATTGTGCATCAATAAGGATAAGAGTTACCACAAAGAATAACGAAGAGCATATGAATAAATGAGGTAGCTCAGCAGTGTTGAGTCAGCATAGTAAAAGAAGAAATGGGCTGCCAGTATTTGTAGCAAGCCTATGAAGAGGACGACCAGCCAATGCAACACCCACTACTTGACTCAGTTCTCATAAATGTTATTGAAAGAGTTTGTTTCTCGGACTCTCCATAATGCGTGAAGCATAGGGTTTGAACGGTTGCGTAGGTCACCATGACGGTGTCAGAATATGCCATCAGTTTCGATAAGGTAGCCCGTCATACTGCTACTTCGGTTCATATAGCCAGAGAGCAAGTTCACAGACTCATTAAAGGACTCAAATATGATTGTAAAATTTTGTACGACTCAGGGCAGGTTGATACTTCATTTCGGCTAGTGGTAGAAATTGTCCTAGACTTGGGAGAGTCATATTTCATTAGAGCACTCAGGCTATGTGCCCCATTGTAGTTACAACTCAACTTACATGACCAACTAGGGGAAGAAGGGTCATAATGTCGAAGGTGGACGTCAGACTCCTAGAGGTTTGGCCCAGCTTGTTGATATATTTTCCATGGTATAGCAGGGGTTGCTACACTAGATGGTATCATTGCAAGTACAATCTCTAGTTATTATAAAGTGATAATTTCCTTAACTTGATTCGATTATGAGTATCTAAGAAAGTCCTCCTAATATGCTTCACTCATGGGTGAGCTTCGTAACCCTGAAATCTACTTATATTATTACTTGTATTGAGAAATTCTATGGAGATAATTATGTCTATCATCACGTGTTGTAATTTTGTTTAACGGAAAATATTTAAAAGAAGAAAATGGAATGATTCGATTGGCACGATATGCATATTACTTGTGATTCAGAATTGAGGGCGAGATCCTCACATTTTAATATGATTTGATATGTTTAAATCGGGCTACGAGTCGCGCTGGATGTTATGTAAGGACGAGATCCTTGTGATGAAAATTCTTGTGTTTAAATTCTCCCTTGTGAAATTAAAATTTGTACTATAGTACTAATAGGGAGTCATGCCTATTAGGTTTATTCGAATTTCTTTTTGTATAAAAATTATATGTGCATAAATTGCAAAATTTGTGCTATAATTATTGAGCTTTAACCTACAAGGTAGGTTCCCACCCATGTGGCGTTAAATGAGACACGTTAATTCAGGTAAATAATTATGAGGTCCTCATGCATCGCATCTCGCTAGCAGTATTGTGAAGGTTTGAAATGAGATTATTGTTAACGTGAAGTTATTTGATGATTCTGTAATTGATTATGAACAACTATTAAGATCATGTTGAACCAAAAAGGGTGTTCCATTCAAATGGTCGGACGAGTGTGGGTTGAACTTTCAGAAGCTCAAGATTGCTTTGACTACGGCGCCAGTGTTGGCGTCGTCCATAGGTTCAGGATGGTGCACGGTGTATTGTGGTGCATCTCGTATTGGATTAGATGCAGTATTAATGCATGATGGAAGACTGATTGCATATGCGTCTTGGCAATTGAAAGTCCATGAGAAGAAGTATCATGTTCATGACTTAGAGTTGGCAGCCATTGTTCATGCATTAAAGATTTGGAGGCACTATCTCTATGGTGTGCCGTGTGAGGTTTCCTCAGATCATCGCAATCTTCGGTACTTGTCAAGCAAAAGGATCTTAATTTGAGGAAGAGGAGATGGTTAGAGTTATTAAAAGATTGTGACGTCACTATATGGTATCATCTAGGGAAGTCCAATGTAGTGGCCGATGCATTGAGTAGGAAGGCGGTGAGTATAGGAAGCCTTGCATTCATTCCAGTCGGTGAGAGACCGTTAGCTTAAGATGTTTAGACTTTGGCTAATAATTTCGTGAGGTTGGATATTTCGCCCATCAGTGTGTTAGCTTGTACAGTCGCTCAGTCTTCTTTATTTGAGCGTATCAGAGATCGGCAGGATAATGACCCGTATTTGATGGTCCTTAGGGACACAGTGCGACACGGTAGTGCCAAGCATGTTATAGTTGGGGATGACGGTGTTTTGAGGATGCAGGGTCGTATATGTGTGCCTAATGTTGACGGCCTTCATGACTTGATCCTTGAGGAGGCTCACAGTTCTAAGTATCCTATTCACCCAGGTGCAGCCAAAATGTACCAAGACTTGAGGCATCATTATTGGTGGAGAAGGATGAAAAAGGACATTGTTGCGTATGTGGCTCGTTGCTTAAATTGCCAACAGGTGAAGTATGAGCATCAATGACCCGGTGGTTTGCTTCAGCAGATAGAGATCCCTGAGTGGAAGTGGGAGCGTATGACTATGGACTTCGTTGTTGGACTCCCACGGACTTAGAGGAAGTTCGACGCAGTTTGGGTTATTGTGGATAGGCTGAATAAATCAGCACATTTCATTCCAGTGGCAAGTACTTATACTTCGGAGCAGTTGGCAGATATATATATTCGAGAGATTGTTCGCCTTCACGGTGTGCCCATGTCTATCATTTCTGATCAAGGTACACAGTGTACCTCGCACTTTTGGAGGGCGGTTCAGCGTGATTTTGGGTACACAGGTTGAGTTGAGTACAATATTTCATCCTCAGACGACAGGCAGTCTGAGCGTACTATTCAGATTTTAGAGGATATGCTCCGCGCTTGTGTTATTGACTTTGGAGGTTCTTGGGATCAGCTCTTGCCGTTAGCGGAGTCTGCCTATAATAATAGTTATTAGTCGAGTATTCTGATGGCTCCTTATGAGGCGTTATATGGTAGACGGTGTAGATCGCCAGTTGGATGGTTTGAGCCGGTAGAGGCTCAGTTATTGGGTACAAACTTAGTTTAGGAGGCCTTAGATAAGTTCAAGATTATACAAGATCGACTTCATGTATCTCAGTCCATGCAAAAGAGTTATGTCGACCGTAAGGTTCGTGATGTGGCATTCATGGTTGGAGAGAGAGTATTACTGCGGGTATCACCCATGGAGGGTGTTATGAGATTTGAGAAGAAAGGTAAGTTGAGCCCTAGGTATATCAGGCCATTTGATATTATTGAGAGAGTGAGGGAGGTAGCTTATAGACTTGAGTTGCCTCCAGGGTTATCCTCCATTCATCCGGTATTCTATGTGTCTATGCTCCGAAAATATCATGGTGACCCGTCCCATGTGTTAGATTTCAGCAGTGTCAAATTGGACAAAAACATGACTTATGAGGAGGAGCCAGGAGCCATTTTAGACCGGCAGGTTCGTTAGTTGAGGTCTAAGAGTTATCCTTCAGTTCGAGTGTAGTGGAGAGGCCAGCCCATTGAGGTAGCTACTTGGGAGTCCGAGTCGGACATGCAAAGTAAATATCCACACTTGTTTACCATTTCAGGTATTCTTTTATGTTAGTTCGAGGACGAACGTTTATTTTAGAGGTGGAGATTATGATTACCCAAGGGTTCATTTTATGAACTAAGACTCCGTTCTAGGCTTGAATTGGCGAAAGTTAGAAATTTGGCAATTTTGGTCGACAATGGAAAATTAGGTATCGGGGTCGGAATTGAATTCCGAAAGTTGGAGTAGGTTCGTAGGGTCATTCATGATGTGTGTGCAAAATATGAGGTCGTTCGGACGTGGTTTGGTAGGTTTCAACGTCGTTAGCGAATTTTGGAAGTTTAGAAGTTCTTAGGCTTGAATCTGAGGTTGATTTGGTGTTTTCTTGAGTGTTCTGGAGGTTCGACTAAGTTCGAGTAGTAATATATGACTTTGAATTATTGGTTAAGGTATCTAGGGTCTCGAGTGAGTTTCGGATAGGTTTGAGTTGTGTTGTGCTCGTTTTTCTTATATTGCTACGTCGTTTCTTCAAGCATAAATGATATCATATTGAACAAATAAGCTTTGGTTTCTGTTTTGATTGAAGTATTAGACCCGTATCGTCATTACCGACCCATAGCAAAAAGAATCATCGAATTTGGACATCGTATGAGGATTTTGTGGTCATTTTATTAAGGTTGCCAGATTTTTTAAATTAATTACAAAATTTCCACTGACGGCGTATTTAAAAATCTGCATTATTTGCAAATATTAAAATGTAGATATCTCCTTCATTATAAGGTCAAATTGAGTGATTCAAAAGCCTAACCTGACTATAATGTCACAAGGAATCCATTGGAGGCATTAAAAGCGAGTTTCGGGATTGTTTGACATGAGAAACGAGGCAGAATAGTCGGCAGAGAAATATATAAAACAAGGGTTTGTTCATTCGGTCATATTTTGAGTTGGGGAGCTCGGACTTGAGCGATTTTGGAGGAAATTTTCACCATAGGGATTCGGGTAAGTTTTCTTTACTCGTTTTTTGTTATGTTTCATGAATCCATCTTCGTTTTTGGGATTTGATTGATGATTTTAAAGTGAAATTGGGGGAGTTAGGGCTTGAGTTTTGGAGAGTTTTAGGTAGGGATTTGAGGGACCAAACGGAGTCCGATTTTGATAAATTTTATATGGTTAGACTCGGGAGAGGACGATGGTTTTTATTCTGCTATTTTTGATTGATTTTGAGATGTGGGTCCAGGGGTCGGATTATGGCCGATTTCGGATTTTTTGGCATATTTTGTAGTTTCTATTGTGAAATTCGATTCGTTAGCCTATGTTGATGGTATTAATATGATTATAATTAGATTCGAGCGGGTTAGATAAAAATTCTAAAGGAAAAGCTGTAATTGAGCAGTGAGTGGCCTACGAATTTGAGGTAAGTGCTTGGTTTAACCTTGACTTGAGGGAATAAGTATCCCCAACTTAATTGCTATGTGATTTTGCATGTGTGTGATGTATAGGTGAGGTGACGAGTATCTTTGCACCACCAAATTTTCCATTAAGCATGATCCCTTCCCCGTCTCCAATTTATTTGATTCATGACTTAAGTGTTTTATGCTCATTTATGTTTCTATGACTACTTGGTTTTGTTAACTTGTTGTTAAGTCTTGTTTCAATTATTTTGGAAAGTGTTTGTTGTTTCCTTGGTTTCATTGTGATACATAAAGGTTGAGCGGGTTGACATTGTTTTACGAGATATGTATATTCCTGTTGGTTTCATTTTGAGATGATATTGATGAAGTTTATGAGAAAATACAGTTTCTTGTTTGTATTTGTTGCGACAAAAATGTTGTGAAAGGCTTGACCTGAATTGTGAGAATTTTCATAAAAAAATGATATAATATGTCTGGTGGGAGCGGGTTGCACGCCGCAACAAGGAGTGATAAGGGTGGACAGGTGGGATCGGGTTGCACGCCGCAACAGCAGAAATAAGGGGGATTTATATATAGAGAGGAGCAATAAGGGTGGACAGGTGGGAGCGGGTTGCACGCCGCAACAAGGAGTGATAAGGGTGGACAGGTGGGATCGGGTTGCACGCCGCAACAGCAGAAATAAGGGGGATTTATATATAGAGAGGAGCAATAAGGGTGGACAGGTGGGAGCGGGTTGCACGCCGCAACAAGGAGAAATAAGGGAGAATATTAATGTTTTACTGTTTATAAAATAAAGGTTGGAACAATCATTATTTTATTGTCATTATTCCATACCCTGCTCTTCTGTTATTTACAGTGAAGCTTGTTCTGTTTACAATTATTGAGACATAAATATTAAAAAAGGCTTTGACTTAAATTGTGAAATCTTTTATTAAATAAAGAGATGTGATTGTCTGGTGGGAGCGGGTTGCACGCAGCAACAAGGAGTAATAAGGGTGGACAAGTGGGATCGGGTTACACACCGCAACAGGAAAAATAAGTGTGATATATATAGGGAGGACCAATAAGGGTGGACAAGTGGGATCGGGTTGCGCGCCGCAACAAGGAGCAATAAGAAAGGACACATATATTTTACTGGATTTCAAAAATGTTTTGTTGTTTTTTGAAACTCAAGGATTTGAAACTTACAGGAAAAAAAACTACTGACTTACTTTACTATTTTTCATGTTTTACACTTACGGTTATTTCAATAAGAGAACTTTGGAAATTTGGAAACTATGTGAGACTTTGGTTATAGCTGAGACCTGGTAAGGGCAACTGAGTTATATTTTTATTTATTGTTACAGTTTATTATTTTTGATTAGTTTAGAATTTCTTTATTGCTTTATTATATATATGTTGTCGTTACAGGTTATGGTATAATTGTCCCGACGTAGCCTTGTCACTACTTCGTCGAGGTTAGGCTTGGCACTTACTCAGTACATGGGGTCGGTTGTACTGATACTACACTCTGTACTCTTTTGTGCAGATCCAAGTACCGGTCAGAGTTAAGATATTTTTAGTAGCAGACAACATCATTTGGAGACACGAGGTAGATCTGTTGGCGTCCGCAGATTCCTGGAGTCTTCTCCTAGTTTTATAGACACTGTTTTATTATATTCGAAACAATTACATTATTTCTTTCAGCCCATTATGTGTAGTATTCTTAGTAGTTCGTGAATTGTGATACCAGACCCTTGGGTTGTCTTATAGTTATATATTTAGTTCGTGGCTCAGCTTAATTATTCATTAATTATTTTGTTCGTGAATTTATGCATTGGATTTAATAAATTTGGTTTATTTTTGAATTGTTCGGTTATAATTAAATAGACTTTAATGGAAAGTAATTAAATAAGTTCTAGCATTGGCTTGCCTAGTGTGGTGTTAGGCGCCATCACGATCCCTAAGGTTGTGAATTTGGGTCTTGACATCAGTATACACGTGCAACGCACGTGCCGAGAAACTAGTTTATCAATAAACATACATATTTTTCATTGGTTTTAGGTTCGACAAGTTTATCGTCCTTCTTATGAGTCTCAAAGAAAATAGTTGCCATATCTGGTGGATTACCATCTTTGCCTCCCTTCGCGTTTCAATAAACAAGTCAAACAAATCATTTAAACAAAGAAGGGGTTTTTAACACAATAGCACGCTTTACTTACCTGTTCATAAATAATCTCTCTGATAGGTTTGCTACCCGTACGATGAGGCATAATCAACTTAGACCTATACATTGAGTTTCTTGTACTTCTTTCCTATAATAACAACAGAACATAGAAGGTATGATCTGCCACTTAAAAACACTAAGATGCTATAAATTTTTATGAAGCCATACCTTAAACTTTTCAGATAAGAAGTGCTCCTTGACCAACCATTCTCAATCACTCTTGTAGACCCCCTCTGGCACATCCTTTAGAACGTCAAGCAATGGCCTAGATTTCACAATCATGTGCAATGATCCTCTCCAATTGTTCCATAACCTTCTCATATGTTTAAAGACATGTTCTCTTTGACCATTTATGTCAGCACTATCAAATTTGTCTTATAATGAATATCATCAAACATAAAACTCAAAGAGTTTTAACTAAAGAAAAAAGAAAGATTTAACCAACAATATTAACAGCTATGTTGCAATATTGGACATACAACCAAACAATGAGTGCTGAAATGCAGATGATAACAGCTATGAATATCAACAGGTACACATCAAAAATAGATTCAGAAGATAGCCAGTGATTTGGCCAGTGTTAGGAGCATACAAGAAATGTAATATCTGTCATCACAGATAATCCCACGTACATTACTGATTTTCAGAGGGCTTCGAAATGAAATTCTGCTGCGTGTCTGAGGCATATTATCTAAACACTGTTAGATTGCCTCCCATTAGTATTAACATGTTCTCATGCGTTATCTGTTGTAAGTGGATGGTGCAAGGAGAAGTATTTCAAAGCAGCAGATGCAAATGTCAATGCACACAAAAAGCCCAACAAACATCTTATGATGCAATTGTCTACAGAAAGATGAAACAGAATACACAAAGGTAATGGGTCTAACAAGGAGAGTTCAATTATCTAGTTGATGCTTTCGTACCTTTTCTACACTCTTTACAATTTTGTAATAACTGGATTCATGTTTTGGATTATTATTTATATATTCACCACAAGGCATCAAGCCGAGTCGTTTATTTGCCAAAAAAAAATATTAAACACGTGACCGTTACTAGTGACAAATTAATTGTTAGAACCAAAACACTTGAATGTTATATGAAATAATTAAACTATAATACTAATATTCTGGCTGTAGCCATACATGCCAGAAACGACCCAACAACATTAATACTGTATCCAAAGATTAAAGAAGAAACAAAAATACTTATGCCTGAATGGAGATAAAACCTCCCAAACATTTACTTTAGTTTTTTACGCTGCAAAAGAGCTTCCTTTGCCTATATTGATTTCATTCTTCCTTATTTCTTTTAACACACAAAATCTTAGTGATCTAACTTCAACCAAAGTAGAAATCTTCAAGTGGCATATAAATCGAAATCTTATGTCGCAAAGCGACAATACACCTTAAAGAGGTCATGCCTCTATTCCCGACTATCTCATGCTGTAGATGTGCCGATCAAACTTTTATTACTATTATTAAAGTTAACAGCAATCAAAATAATCAAAACTAAAACGTCAAATTCTTTTCTAGCAGCAAGTATAAAGAGGCGAACATCCAACCTTTATTCTGGAAGTATCTGTGCTGCATAATTAGCTGCTCTAAAACATATTTTCTTTTTATTACGCTTAAACTAAAACTCAATGATTTAACATGATTATTATATATAATTATAAGATTCAAAATTAATTTTCTTTTCATTTGTTAAAGAAGAAAAGAAAAAGGCAAAATGACAAAGCAATACTTTAAATTCTTACCGTAACAGCTTCCCACATGTGGTCTAGCTTATATTCTTCGATATCCGCTCATGAATGTATGTGTAATGGACACATATTATGATCACTGTCGCGCCCCCTTTTTCCACTCTTAAGCGGAGATCGGGTTTATGACATTTTGGACAACTCCTTTTGAAGGTTAAAAGGGTTAAAAGGAAGAGTCGCCACCTAACGATTTTTATGGTGAGTTAGAGCACCTAGATTAGTTAACTCATAAGACTAGTTTGCATTACCAGAGATTTGGTAAGGGCTTGAAATTATCCCAAGGGGAAGGTATTAGGCACCCCTCAGGATCCACAACTTTGGTTCCCGGCCAAATGGTTTCCGTGAAGTCGGACAACAAGCAAATAACAAGTAAGGCTCATACAAGAGGGGATTTCAAACAAGTATCGAAGTTTATTAAAAGTTGAAAGAAATCAAAAGTAAATATTTGAGAAGAGACGTCCTAGGTTTAAAGTAATATGGATCACATCAATGCAATACCCGATAGGCAGAGCTACACGTGGTATTAGCGCACCGGTCATCATATCCATATTCTACCCTTTCCCACCCCGCGAAGGCATTTAAAACGCGTGTTGGTCACGAAGCTTATTGCGTGCTATTACCCGTCCCATCCTATCAGTCATGGAGGAAGTTAGGGACTACTATTCCTAAATGGTAGGTACTAGGCTGAACCCTTAAGTTTAAAGGAAAAAATTCTAAACGACAAACAAAACAATTAAGACTGCAAATACAGGAAAGCACATAGAGGCAGATATGAGGCTCAAGTATTCCTCCACAAATTATCCACATAATTAGCACGACTCAACCACAAATGAGGTCTTAAATTTCAGAACCTAAGGCATGATGTCTATGCGAGAGTGCAGTAATGAGGCAATGCTATTACAGAGTTTCAGAGAAAGGATTTTTTTATCATTTTCAAACTACTGATTTCTTATCTGTAATTAGCCAGACAATACACAAAAGAGGAATAGTTTTCCAGTTTTAACAAATGTCAATACCTAAGGTTTGCCTAGGAGTATTAAAATACTCAAATTATATTGCCTGGTTTCAGAAAATAATAGCTAGACAGGGTGAGTCTGCTTTATTATTACGAGGCTAAGAGTTTAAACAAGTATGGATGCAGGTCCTGGAAACATGGTATCTAAATGCAGGCAGGTTGTAGAATGATGCAAACCTATGCATGTTATTCTAGATGCATGAACGTTTTCAATATTAGAATCTATTCTTTTTAGCGAGATTCATTAGCACATTTCTTGAATGAAAGCAGAACACACAGAGATGTAATTCCTTGTTAAGTTACTGAAACCTAATACAGGATTTCTAAGTGTTCACAACAGCATGTTTTTAACACATGATTTTGGCATAGATAACATGAGCATGCTGAGAATGAAATCCTAAGGTGACATGGTTTCTAATGCAAGATTCGATAGTTGATGTTATTATTTAACCTAAAACAGGATTTCTAGATGAAGAAATTGTGAAAATGCAGAGGCAGTAACATTATAACAGCCATTTCTATCGTTGCTTAACTAGGAACATAATTTCTAAGTGGATATGAGTACGATGGGGATGCTGAAATAAACAAACCTAAACATTAGGATGTCTAATGCATGAGTGACAGGTATTACTAATCATGGTGGCTATTGCACATATATAAAATAAACCTACGAGCATGGTTTCTACCCATATCTATACTAAGCATGCATAGCCCCACCCATTTTACTATCCAACCCCAGAGTCATTTTTACAATTAATTATTACAGACAAGCATTGCACAAATTACATAAGTAAATAGGAAAATTAAGAAGTTACCCTATAGGGAGCCTAACAGTAGGCCCAAGTCTCCAGATCCAACAATGCCATATGCCATGACCTT
>ML286164.1:0-17143 GCA_005239495.1 Nicotiana undulata
AGCAGATGCATTGGCCAACCTCGCAGCAGTTACGGACGTAACCAATAAAGACAACATTATCGCCGTACACCTCTTACATTCGACAGTCGATCACAGCAAGAATGAGGTAACTTTCAATAATCTAACTTGGGATTGGAGAAACGAAATTCTTTACTTTCTGCAGAACGGTACCGTGCCTGAAGATAAAAAAGTAGCTCAAGCGCTCCGCCGCAAAGCAGCGAGATATTGTTTAGTTCACAGCACCTTGTATCGCAAAACGTTTGGAGGACCCCTAGCTAAGTGCCTCGGACCTAACCAGACAGAATTTGTGATAAAAGAAGTCCATGAGGGCCATTGTGGAAATCACGCAGGTGCAAGATCTTTGGTAAAAACCTTAATCAGAGCAGGATATTACTGGCCCAAAATGGAAGAAGACGCGGAAAATTTCATATCAAAATGTGATAAATGTCAGCGGTTCGCTAATAAAACGCATCAGCCAGCCGAATTGTTACATTATATTATATCACAATGGCCCTTCATGAAATGAGTAATGGACATAGTAGGACTTCTTCCCCCAGCTAAAGGCCAGGTACGGTTCCTACTTGTACTTACTGATTATTTCACAAAATGGGTAGAAGCAGAAGCATTCAAACAGGTGCGGGAAAAGGAGGTTAAGAGTTTCTTATGGAGAAATATAATATGCCGGTTTGGAATTCCAAAGGAGATCGTGTGTGACAATGGCCCACAATTTATAGGCTCTCAAATCACAGAATTCTTCGACAGCTGGAAAATCAAACGGATCACATCAACACCATATCATCCCGTAGCTAATGGACAAGCAGAATCCACGAACAAAATCATCATCAATAATATAAAGAAACGGTTAGACAGAGCCAAAGGCAATTGGCCCGACGAATTACCAGTGGTACTATGGGCATACAAGACTACATCAAAAACAGTTACGGGAGAAAGTCCTTTCACACTCGTTTATGGCTCTGAAGCATTAATACCTGTGAAAATTGGTGAACCAAGTCTTAGAGTAACGACAACTACGGAACAAACGAATGATGTTGAACTCCAAACCAATCTAGACCTGCTCGAGTTGCGAAGAGATGCGGCCTTAATACGGATGGCAGCTCAAAAGCAAATCATAGAACGATACTACAACCGCAAAGCTCACCTCAGGTATTTCAAAATTGGGGACTTTGTACTTAAAAAGGTCTTCCAGTCAACAAAGGAAGCAGGAGCTGGTAAACTAAATCCAAATTGGGAAGGTCCCTATAAGATCCGAGGCATAGCAGGCAAAGGCGCGTACGAGTTGGAAGCCATGGATGGCAGGATTTTACCAACAAGTTGAAATGCCATCCACCTGAAGAAATACTATTTCTGAGGAAAAGAAGTACCCCCGGTCAGATACCCCATGTTAGATTTTATCTTTGAATATTTAAAATTTTACTAACTTTTTTAGATGATAGGCAAAAAGCTAACCCGTCACCAGATGATGACATTAGACCTGCAAAGACGCGAGGAAATAACATAATTCCTGGTCTAGGGTTACACTTTCTGATGGATATTTTAAAGGGTTAAGCAGTCATCATCTAAAAAAGGTATATACCTTCGAGTCCGGAATGTTTTCCTTTTTCAGGGAAAGGACCACAAGGAAGAAATAATCAAGTGCTTGAGATCTCGTTCTTCGACGCTCAAACACTTGGGGGACTATATAATATGGAAGGCCAAAAATAAGCAAAGACTACCAGAAGTCAGAATGCTCGAGCCTAAAAAACCATTCACCCAACAAGTCAAGTGACACGAGCAAAAGAACTGAAGACTCCGGCACAAGAATTGCGAAAGCCTACTCTGAAAACCCTCGAACCATGTTCAGGTTAGAAGGCAAAATATTAGCTACGAAGAAGAAATGTACATCTCTTATACAAAAAACTGTTACATCTAAAACAGTTAGGGATAGAAGATCATTATCATTGTACTTAGCCAAAACTATTGTAATCAAAACAGTTACGAAATCTTTGTACTCAAATAGAAAACTGTTATTCAAGTAAAAACAGTTACGGATGAAAGATCAAAACCATTGTATATATTCTCAAAACTGTTACATCTAAAAACAGTTACGGATTACAATACATCTCTCTCGTACTTACAACTGTTGCAAATAAAACAGTCATGGGAAAAAACCCAATACTTACGAAAACTGTTACTAATGAAAAACAGTTACTTCCTTGTATTAACTCGAAAAAACTGTTATCTACTAAAAACAGTTATGAAATACAAGTGATTATTAAATCTGTTAAAACAAAACAGTTGCAACATGAGTTCTAGATGACAAACGTAACACATGTAAAATATTGTGAAAGTTCAAGCAAAAACCTCTCACAAAAACATTCTTAAAACATGTGGAAAATTCCTATTACTCTATTGCATTTTCAATGAAGTTGAGACGTCTTCTTCATTAAAACATTAATTAAAAGGGCCCTAATTCACAAACAAAGCCTTTTATATACAAAGGCTAAAGGTTATACTACACCCATCATAAAAAGGGTTCAAAGTAAAGCACGCATCTTTATGCAAAGAAAGCCAAGAGGTACGAACAAAAACCTCAGCAAAAGCGATAGACTTGAGTAAGGAGTAAGGCTCAAAATTCACAAAAGTCTCAAAAGAAAGCATTGTATTAATATAAAAGCGGTTAAGTAAAAGAATTAAGTACTAAACTAAGTACTTAGCCGCATAAAAATGTACATTTTTTAGATGCCCCAAAGTTGTCAGTTGGGGACTTTAGAAATTTCAAACTTACTCCCGATGGAGCTGGGAGTAATTACACCAATCCAATAAAAAAAAAAAAAGGGGGATGACTAAAAAGTCTTCATTCTTGAGGAGAAGGAGGGGAGCTAGTTTCTTCTTCTGGAGGATTGTCCGCTGCTTCATCAGCTGGAGAGAGATCAAGACCTTGCTGAGTCTTATCTATGGCTTCTTTAGACTTTTAAATCTCAGCATCAAGATCGAAGACTACTTGACTCATCTCCATCAGTGTGTCGTGTCGAGCATTCATATATGCCCAACTCACTTCAACAGCTGTTGACTCTTCAAGTTCATTATAGTCTCTCGACCATACATGAAGTTCATTCTTCAAGTTGTCATTTTCAGCTTCAGCAGCTTCAAGGGCAACCTTCAAAGGTGCGACTGACTCTTCCATATTTTGGACCTTCGTCAAGGCACCACGGAGATCTTCTTGGGCTTGGTAAAGATTACGTACTAGTTCTCCAGAATACTCTTCTTTTTGCCCCAACAAGTCCTTCAAGTACCGGATCTCTTCCGTGGCTTTTGACAGCTGCTCAGTAAACGAAGATTCAAGAGCATCTTTATCTTTATTGACTTGGCTAAAAAAAGCCTTCTCCACTGCTAGCTCTCCTTTGACAGTCTTCAGTTGCTCCTTTAAGGTATCTCTCTCTTCTTTCAGAGCTTCCATCTCTATTTGAAGGCTTTCATATTGTGCTTTATTATCATCAAGCCCACACAGCACTTGCAACTCTTTTTCATAATTGGAGATTCTCTTCATAAGCTCCAAACCAATAAGGTGCGTCTGCAAAAACAGTAAAACAATCAAAAGTGTTAAAATTTTAAATTAAGAAATGTGCAAAAGGTCTTTTAAAAAATACATACCTTTAAGGAATTATGCACCACTTCATTAGCCCAAGTAAGAGATGCATGGCTGTCAAGCTTGGCTCTTTCTTCAGGGCCAATCAAAGGCTTGAGCCACATTTCCGGCTCACCGGTGCTAATCTTCTTAAAGAGGCTTCCACCAGCTGGAACCTCAATCATGACCCTTCTCATCTCCCTGCTGGAAGACCCTTCTTCTATAATAGAAGGCACGGAAGCAGGGACAGAAGGAGCAGCAGAAGAGACAGAGGGGCCGGAAGCCAGAAAAGCCACGGGTGCTTCAATAGAGACGGACGGAAGGGAAACTGAGAAGATAATAGGAATTGAAGGAGGAGCAACACCAGTAACCGGAGGAGCAAAAATAGCAGCAAAACGTGGGTAAACAGTAGCTAAGGGAATATCATCAGGGTCCATGTCAAACCCTTCCTGAAACAGACGCTCGGCAGGGTCTCGAGCTGGGGACTGAGATTGATCACGAGAAGAAGAAGGCTTAGTAGCCAACACGGAAGAAAGAGGAGCGGGAGTATACTCGTCGTCCGAAACTACCCGCCTTCTTCTCACCCGGTGCATTAAAGCACCCTCTTCTTCACCCTCATCTTCCCCCCCAGAGTGGGGATCTTGGGCTTTCCTTTTTGAAGCACTGGTCAGAATACTCTGGTCATGAGACAAGGACATCCTCGGAAGTGATGAAGATGCCCCATGGGTAGAAAACCCTATCAGAAAAAAGAAAAGAGTTAAAAAAAACTCAAGCAAGGAAGGGAGTGAGAAAAACTCTACTTACCATGGGTCTTGACAATCCACTTATACTTTGCCGAAAAGTACTTCCAGGATCTTTCCTCGGCATGAGCAGCAGTCAACATTCTCTCTACCCAACTGCGAATGTCGGAGACATTCTCGACAACATTCATAGTTGCTGTAAATAAGAAGAAAACAGATACGGTGTTAGAAACACAAAATAAATTTTATGTAAATAAAACAGGTGCGAATCAAAGTACTTACGTGCACGATTCCACTTCTCAGGGAAGGGAAGATTACTTTCACCCACTAAAACAGCAGTGTGAACAACCACGTACATAAGGTACCAACCTCTGTCTTTGTCATCGCCAGGGGTCTAAAACCCTCTTACTCCGAGCCACCAGAGTAAAAACCCCTTGACGGAATAAAGCAGGAGAATATAAATGCATCAGATGATGAAAGGTAAAAGGGACAGAAACCCTTGAAGCTAGAACTCTCAGACANNACTACCTCTTGGAGAAAACAACGACCTAGCAGAGGAAGGAGAAGAAGAACCTCTAGTAGAGGTACGTCCCAGGCTCCTTAATCGGCCACCTCTCCGACTCCTAGACGGAGCAGAAGAAGAAGCCAAAGCTTCAACATCAATAACCTTTTCAGGTTGACCTGAGGAAGACATATTTATAAAATCAAGGAAGAAATTCTTTCACAAAGAAAAGATTAAGTTATGGAAGTTTTTCGTACTAAGGAAGAAAAGAAGACGACTATTTATACCTAATGGCGACCGTCGAAACTTAGAAAGGTAATGATGGAAAGTCATAATTAAAGGTGTCATTTCGGGACTGATGCAACCGCAAAGAGCTCTAAAAGGCGTCGGGTAGTTTTAGAACCAATCAGAAACGAACACGTGGAAGAAGCATTACATGGAAGTGATGTACGACGCATGCGCCCATAAAAGAATACAAGGTTTCGAGGTAAAGCGGCGGCAAAATATTCCCGCCATAAATGAGTATCCACTTACCAAGTATTATACGCTCAATACATGGCAAGTTGGGGGACTATCTGTATTGGTAAAAAATATAGCCTCATACGTGTACAATAAATTTGGATGACTCAGCCAGCCAGGTGGACCAAATAAAATATCACACGTGGACACAGGATAAAAAGGTACGGTCAATACAAGGAATTAGTCGCGGAAAGATCATCAAAGAAGAAGAGACACGATCACAACGAATCCGGGCGCACTAATGGGCCGATTCGACGATCATCAATTAATGTCTTGTACGTTATGTAACTCCTAAAATAACAGTTATTATTCATCATTGTAACGCCTCATAAATGTAATAATTAAGCATTAAATAGGCTATCATGACAGAAATACAAATGTTGTACTAGGAGATCATCCCTATAAAAGGGATAAAAATGTAACAAACAGGATCATCTGATTTCTGGGATACTAAGCTATTTTATTCTTTGTATATTGCTCTCGAAATTATTGCTACCTTATTCTTTATTTTACTAATTCGATTATCAGTAACTCGAGTTTATCCTAAATTAAGTTTTAGTCAAAAGATCTTATTTTTTGGTTAAACATATACGCGTCTACTGAGAAATACAAACACTCTGCTCTTTTACTCGCTCTTAATTCTCTACTGTTCTTATTGTCCATTATTATTCTTACTATTCTTATTGTTCTTGTGGTTCTTAACGTTTGATCTCCAAACTATTCCAAATCGAGGTCGATAACTTGCAGACGACACTGGTTTGATCTATTACACTCATTTAATTCCTTATTTATTTAGCTATTTATCAATTGGCATTGAATTAGATCACGCATCCTTATAATCACATTACAAGTTTAACTGTTACTCGTATTTCGAGGTAAACAGTTTGGCGCCCACCGTGGGGCTAAGGATAATAGTGATTGTTCAGTGCTAATCCTGATATCACACACTATTTTACACTTATTTCTTGTCAAGAATTTTGTTTTCAATTTAAATCATGTCAAACTTAAAAAACACAGCTACACATTATGACAATGGTATTGGACTCCACGGAGAGAACGAAAATGTTATCGCTCCAGGAATCGAGGTGCCACATGCTGACCTCGAAGGAGCAACGCCCGCAAAACCGGTCGATGTCAGTTCGCATGTTGCTTTGAATGCGGATTTAGGTGGGGACCCCGATGGAAGCGTACGCAGAGAGGGTCGAAAAACGATCGAGGTACTCAGGGCAGAGGAGACGAAGGTGTCAGCCTCCAGGTTATATTTGAAATGTTGCAAGCCCAACAAAACGCCATTGCTCACTTGCAAAACCACCACATGACACCGAATAGGGTCGAACAAGAGGCTACTCGTCGTTCCGAGCCAGTGCCTGAAAGATCGGGTGATAGCACTTCGACAACTGACCCTGCTATAATGAGAATGCTCGAAGAGCTTACTAAGAGAATCTAATCGGGAGAAAAGAAAGTCGAGGCCAACGACAAGAAGGTGGAAACTTATAATTCTCGTGTTTATTAGATATGGGGGCACCACCGATCTTAAAAGGAATGGACTCCAAGAAATTTATACAAAAACCATTCCCTCCGAGTGCGGCTCTGAAGCCCATACCAAAGAAGTTCGTATGAGCACGCCACTTCTTATACGTGCGCCATAAAAGGTGATGATTTGGAGGATGACGAAATCGAGTTTGTACTGCTAAAGAAATTCAGGGAGACCCTGTCAAAGGGAGCTATGATTTGGTATCACAACTTGCCGCCGAATTCTATCGATTCGTTCGCCATGTTAGCAGATTCATTTGTAAAAGCACATGCTGGTGCTATAAAGGTTGCAACGAGAAAATCAGACCTCTACAAAGTGAAGCAAAGGGATAACGTGATGCTAAGAGAGTTCGTATCTCGATTCTAAATGGAGCGTATGAAATTGCCACCATTTACTGACGATTGGGTTGTTGAAGCTTTCACCCAAGGGTTTAACGAGTGAAGTTCTACCGCATCGCACCAACTGAAGCAGAATTTAAAAGAGTACCCGGGTGTGACTTGGGCAGATGTTCACAACTGATATCAGTCGAAGATTATGGTCGAGGACGACCAACTGGGATCCCCCTGAGGTTCAGTACATCCAAACCGACCGACAGGCAAAAATCAAAGAGATGTTGATAGAGAATCGAGGCCGAATAAAGATCGGTATCAGCCATATGTTTCAGATAGAAGGAATAACCATTCAAGATGCAATTCCGCCCAAAATGATCGAAAGGGTGACCGAGGGCAGAATTCTCGGGGACTAATGAGTAAAAATGGTTTCGACAAATATGCAGATCCCACAGAAGCGTCCCAGTTATCGGAGTATAATTTCAGCGTCGATACATTGGGGATTGTATTTCCATCGGAAGGATCAAAGACAATAGGTCGCCCAGACCTATACAAACCGACCTTTCTCAAAGAAATCCAAACCTAATGTGCAAGTATCACGGCACACATGGACATAGGACTGAAGATTGCATACAGTTAAGAGAGGAAGTAGCTCGATTTTTCAACGAAGGCCATCTTCGAGAATTCCTCAGTGATCGAGCCAAAAATCACTTCAGGGAGAGAGACGCCAACAGAAAGAACGAACAAGAAGAGCCTCAGCATGTTATTCACATGATCGTCGGGGGGTCGATTTCTCACACGGACCTATATTCAAACGCACCAAAGTATCAATCACGAAAGAAAAACAGACTCGAGACTATGTGCCCGAAGGCACCCTCTTGTTCACCGGCGAAGAAGTAGAAGGCACCCTTGTGGGTTGTTCGCAATTCACATTAAAGACCCTTTACAAAGGTTGAGTACCTTGGCTCGGGTAGGTGGTGTTGGGTTCCGTGTCCTTGGCAGGCTCGACCATCGGAGATCCGTTCATTACTAACATTTTTTCTCGATGTGGACCAAGCTCCGACTTCCTTTTAAGCTTTGGCTTGGAAGAGGTCGGCCTTTGAGCCCGTATTGGAAGGGGGTCTTGGTTTTTTTTATTATAAAAGAAACCCCAGGAGTTACGTAATATCTTAGCCGTACAACGACGCCCTGGTAATTTCTATCTTGCTAAATAAATTCAAGTTAAACATGTTCTCGTGGATCCAGGTAGCTCGACGAACATAATCAGATCGAGGGTCGTAGAGTAGCTCGGTCTGCTATACCAGATTGTACCTGCATCTCGAGTCCTAAACGACTTCAACATGGCTAGTGAAACAACGAAGGGGGAGATAATCCTACCAGTGAACGTGGCCGGGACCATCCAAGACACAAAATTTCATGTCATCGAAGGCGACTATAGATACAATGCACTACTCGGAAGGCCCTGGATCCACAACATGAGGGCAGTACCATCGACCCCTCACCAAATGATGAAGTTCCAAATAGGGGATAGTGTGAAAACAGACTATGGGGAACAACACGCTGCAAATGAAATGTTTGCGGTCGACGAGGTGACGCCGATATCAGCGTCTTTGACCTCAGAAAAGTCGAGCATCAAAGATAAGCAAGTGACCAAATAGCAATCACCGTCCCCAGCCTTGACCGAATCGGATAAACAAGTAATCAAAAAAGGAGAAGAGGATTTTCTCACTCCTCGAACTTTTGTCGTTCTCGAAGAATCGAATGCAACCAAGTCAACGGTCGAGGAGATGGAACAGGTGATACTGATCGAGTATCTACCCGAACGAAAGGTATACCTGGGAACGGGGTTGATCCCAAATTCAGGAAAAAACTTATTCAATTTCTTATTGATAACATGGATTGCTTTGCATGGTCCCATTTAGACATGACAAGAATCCCACCCGAGATAACGACTCACCGGATGAGCTTTGATCCCAAGTTCAGATGGTAAGAAAAAGAGAAGTCCTCAATCCGAGGTAAAGCACACTTTCATAAAGTAGGAGGTAACCAAACTTCTTATAATAGGGCCCATTCGGGAAGTAAAATATTCTGAATAGTTAGCTAACGTAGTCGTGGTTCCAAAAAAGGGGAACAAACTTAGAATGTGTGTAGGTTATAAGGACTTGAATAAAGCATGTCCAAAAGACTCTTTTCCATTGCCTAACATCGATCTAATGATCGATGCCACGACCGGCCACGAGATACTTAACTTTCTCGATGCCTATTCTGGGTACAATCAAATCCAAATGGACCCAATAGACCAGGAAAAGACTTCTTTTATCACTAAGTATGGAACTTATTGTTACAATGTAATGCCCTTCGGGCTAAAAAATGCGGGAGCTACATATCAACGCCTAGTTAACAAGATGTTCGAAGAACATATAGGTAAATCCATGGAATTTTACATGACGATATGTTAGTTAAGTCCCTGCGCGCAGATGACCATTTGATTCATTTACAGGAGACATTCAAAATCTTGAGGAAATACAACATGAAGCTTAACCCCGAAAAGTGTGCTTTCGGGGTCGGCTCGGGAAAATTCCTAGGCTTCATGGTGTCAAATGGGGGAATCAATATCAACCCCTATAAGATTAAGTTCATCGAGGACATCACTGGCGTGGACAGCGTGAAAGCCGTTCAGAGGCTAACTGGATAGATAGCTTCCCTAGGCCAGTTCATTTCGAGGTCATCAGATCGAAGCCACATGTTCTTTTCCTTATTCAAGTAGAAAAATGATTTCACATGGACCCCGGAATGTCAGCAAGCATTGGAGGAATTGAAATGATACCTATCGAACCCACCTTTGCTCCACATTTCAAAGTCAGATGAGAAGCTATACCTATACTTGGCGGTGTTCGAGATTGCGGTAAGTGATG
Organism: Nicotiana undulata; assembly: GCA_005239495.1. NCBI lineage: Eukaryota > Viridiplantae > Streptophyta > Magnoliopsida > Solanales > Solanaceae > Nicotiana > Nicotiana undulata. The sequence continues at coordinate 10,165 of ML286164.1, forward strand.
TATTAGTTTGAGAAGAACAAGGTACGTAGTTTCTAGTTTATTACATGAGTCGAACCTTAGGAGATGTTGAAACTAGGTATCCACACCTAGAAAAATTGGCGCTAGCACTAATAAGCACATCTAGAAAATTAAAGTCATACTTTCAGCGTCATCCTATATGTGTGGTCACCACTTATCCACTCCGAAATGTTTTGGACAAGTTCGAATTATCGGGCCGATTGGCCAAATGGTCCGTCGCGCTTGGCGGGTACGATATCGAATATCAACCCCGAACAACCATCAAGTCTCAAGCCGACTTCGTGGTAGACTTTTTACCAACCCTTGTACCCGAAGTGGAAAAGGAACTTATGCTAAAATCGGGTACATCACGGGGGTATGGACCCTCTTCACGGACGATGCCTCGAATGTGAAAGGGTTCGGGCTCAGTATCATTTTGAAACCACCTACGGGCAATGATATTAGACAATCAGTTAAGACTGCCAAACTGAATAACAACGGGGCCGAGTATGAGGCTATGATTATAAGTCTCGAACTAGCTAAAAGCTTGGGAGTGGAAGTCATTGAAGCTAAGTGTGACTCCCCACTGGTAGTTAACCAGGTAAACGGAACCTTCGAAGTTCGAGATGATAGGATGCATAGGTAGAAAAATTATAGGAGACCCTACACTGCTTCAAAGAGAGTGGAATCTACAGCATGTGCCTCGAGAACAAACTACAGAGGCCAATGCACTTTCCAATTTAGGGTCATCGGTCGACGAAGATGAGATCGGCTCGGGGACTGTCGTCCAACTCTCGAGATCTGTAATCGAGGAAGGGCATGCTGAAATTAATTCTATGAGCTTAACTTGGGACTGGAGAAACAAATACATCGAATACTTGAAGAACGGGAAGCTACCGTCGGATCCCAAAGAATCGAGGACCTTACGGACTAAAGCCGCTCAATTCACATTAGACGAAGATGGAACGTTATACAAGAGGACGTCCGATGGTCCATTGGCTGTAAGCTTGGGACCGGGAGATACTGATTATGTTTTGCGAGAAATCCACGAAGGCACTTGTGGAAACCATTATGCCGCCTAGTCACTAGTTCGAAAGGTCATCAGAGCAGGATATTATTGGGATAACATGGAAAAAGACTCTAAGGAGTTCGTTCGAAGATGTGACAAATGTCAAAGGTTTGCGCCAATGATTCACCCGGTGAACAACTTCATTCGGTCCTATCCATATGGCCATTCATGAAATGGGGAATGCACATCATTGGTCCTTTTCCATCGGCCCCATGTAAAGCTAAGTTCATAATATTTATGACTGACTATTTCTCTAAATGGGTTGAAGCACAAGCCTTCGAAAAAGTTAGAGAAAAAGAAGTGATCGACTTCATATGGGATCACATCGCATGTCAATTCGGGATACCTGCGAAAATAGTATGTGATAATGGAAAGAAGTTCGTCGGCAGCAAAGTAACAAAATTCCTTGAATATCACAAAATAAAGAGAATATTGTTGACACTGTATCACCCTAGTGGGAGCGGGCAAGCCGAATCAACTAACAAGACTATCATCCAAAACTTGAAGAAAATGCTAAACGAAGCCAAAGAGAAGTGGAGAGAAAAATTGCCGGAGGTTCTATGGGCGTATCAGACAACATTGAAGTCCAGTACCGGAGTAACTCCATTTTCCTTAGTATATGGCTCCGAGGCCTTGATACCGGTCGAAGTCGTGGAGCCCAGTGCCATGTTTCGATACGCAACAGAGGAATTGAACCACGAGGCCATGAAGACCAGTCTCGAGTTGTTAGATGAAAGAATAGAAGCGGCGCTCGTTCAAATATGCCGCACAAAAGCAACGAATCGAGAGATATTACAACAGAAGAACAAATCTTCGTCACTTCTCAACATCGGGGACTTAGTCTTAAGAAAAGTCACCATCAATACTCGAGACCCTAATGAAAGGAAACTCGGTCCTAAGTGGGAAAGGACCTATCAAATCCTCGACATAGTCGGGAAAGGATCTTACAAGCTCGGAACTGTTACACCCCATATTTTCGTACGTGAGAGTATGTCGTAAGTCAATTGATTTAAGCTCAGTAATAATATCGTCTTTGAATGTACATAAAGTAAGTTAATCATGTTAACTTGTAGGTTACAAATATTTAAGATCATGGACTACAAGCATCAAGAGGGTTGGAAGGCTTAAAAGCTAAACCAATTGAACAAAATAAGTTTCGTCGAAAGTCGACTAGTTTGGAATGTTATAGCATGTACTTTAGGGTGAGACTATGGTTCATTACATGATAAGGAGGTTATTATGTGAGTTAATTTTGTCTTATGATAGTCGTGTTCTATGTTTTAAGTCAAGAAAGTTGTGGAACAAAAGTTGGCAAAGGTCTTCACAAGTTACATTCATAAATTTGTTGAAACTTAGGTCAAATGTAACTGAGATTTTCTCCCAATATACTTGGAATTATTGGATGATATACCAACCAAATTGAATATCTATGAGTCTAGTTTCCAACACATTAAACCATTCATCGATACGATCTCGGAATAGATAGGATATCCGCATTTTTGCGAGGATGCACCAAGCAGCTCTTTATGGGACCCACATAAGTGGTTTAGATATGTTGATATATATAAGACGCCTCAACCCCGTTTTAACTCGTTCATTTTCAGTATCTTCAGACCCTATACACCTAAAAATACTCTCTCAAGGTTCTCATGATTCAAGACCCAAACAAAGGACAAACAACACAAATCAAGTGTCGGGAATCCTGCCGCACTAGTAAATTTCTTGTTCTTTTTGTTGTTGCTGATTTTTGGGTGGTTCCAGCTCGTGTGGGAGGTTTCTTTAAGTGGTTTATGTTCTGTAAAATACTCTCCTATGGTTTTCATATCAACCCTAGGTTACTTCAAGTCTTGCAAATGGATTACACCATATTTCAACATCAAAAGTTAGTTCTAGTGAAGAATAACACCTCTTTGAGGTTGTGTTGTCATTGAGGATACTTGTGGGCTGTGTTTTGATGAAATTTAAAGTTTTTGCTACTGTTTAAGGTGATTATAACAACCTACTAATTTTTCTTAAGCTTGCTTGTATGTTGGTTAAGTTGTTAGGATAATAAACTACAAAATAATACTTGGATTAGCTTAAGTCACTTCTATGGTGTTGTATTGCCATTGAGGGATGTTGTAAGCTAAATATAACTTGGATTTCAACTTGAAGATACTGTAGGAGGTATGTGTATTGTGTTCTTGCATGTGATTAAGTTTATCTTGATGTTGGTTAAGTTAAATGGTTGGACTAGACATTGAACTAGTGAATAAGTTGCTAATTGAAGAAAGTTGGAGTTGTGGATTGTTTCCTTTGTTTTAAATATATGGTATAAGGATGGAATAATTGATGTATGAATTTATTATCATATTAATTATGTTGTTAAGTTAATGTAATAAGTCTATAAGGGGTGATATGGGTTATACAGATTCTGATCGAGCATGCCGCTCAAAATGATTGTTGAACTAATCGAAGAGCTTATTGTGAATTATATTGTTCTTGTTTGGGTTGTTTGGTGACTTTTGGTAACATATTGGATGTAGTTAAAACATGGTAGGTTCTGTCCATTTTCTTGTAAAATATTGGTTTTTAAAAATGAGAATTACAATGCTTATATGATGACAACGAAGTCGGGTTACTCATTGTACTAGTAAGAAGATCATATTGAGTTTTGTTGACGATTAGAGAGAAGATTGCAAATGTATGTTAAGGCACTTCCTTATTTCTTTTGACATGATCTAAAGTGAAAAGAACGTACACGACACACTATTTCATAACGAATCTACTCCAAGAAACTAAGGTTTTCCATGTTGTTCTTTCCTTAGAAAGTTATCTTAAGAAAGTATGTACGATCCTTGAGTCCTAGTGAAGTTCATATTAATGGTATGATGTCCATAATATTAATTGAAGGTGCAGCTACCTTACGTCACTCTGAAAGGTTTAGAGCGTGATTCCATGAGTCCAGCATGCATTATATATAGTATCTATTTTACTCTACCGAGTCGTGCTATAGTCGGCCGGGTACGACACCTATTGTGAAACCACTGATCAGTTGGGTTTACCGAGCTCCACGTGGCCGGGTACGATTCTACCGAGCCTTATGATGGTCGGGTATGTTTTTATGATGATGATGATGCCCACAGAGGCGGATGTTTTTAAAATATTATATGTGTGTGTCTATATATATATATATATATATATATATATATATATATATATATATATATATATATATATATANGATGATGCCCACAGAGGCGGATGTTGATATGATGATGATGATGCCCACGGAGGCGGATGTTTTAAAAGATTACATACATATATATATATACATATATATATATATATATATATGTATGTATGTATGTATGTATGTATCATGCATTTCATGTCACTATCTCTCAGAGGCACCCAGATGCTACAGGTTGTATCTCCTATATCTCTATTTACATTACTTTTCTTATTTATGCATTCTTGCCTTACATACTTAGTACTTTATTTGTACTGACGTCCCTTTTGCCTGGGGAAGCTGCGTTTCATGCTTCCAGGTTGACAGTCCTCCCAGTAGGCTATCAGCTCAGCGGAAAGCGTTGCCTATTTGGTCAATATGATTTGGACATGTATTGATTGATATGGCAGGGCCCTGTCCCGACCTTTATGATGTTTATGTACTCTTAGAGTCTTGTAGACAGATGTCAGGTATATGGATACTTGTATGACCTTTTCGGCCTATGTTTTGAGTTTACAAATGATAATGTCATCCTTATAGGCCCGTATGTCACATGTATAAGTTTCTATATCATGTTAGGTCGTCCTATGTCTAGCATTTCCTTATGTTTTATTTCGGTTATGTCATGATGACCCTTTTGGCACTTTTACCCATGATAGTACGATAAGAAAGATATGTTACGTTGGTACTCGGTTGAGTAAGCTACCAGGTGCGCGTCGTGGCCCTTCAGTCTGGGTCGTGACAAGAACAATGAACGTCGAGCCATTGTCGAGTAACTAGAACATATCACTCCTTAAACGGTACTATTGCTAAGGTATTACTTTCTCTTCTTTTTTTCATTTATTTAAACATTCAAAACTAACTCATTGCAGGAATTCAATCAAAGAAATCGAGACCCCAAGTTTTAAAGTACGCGTTGTACTCTTTTTCCCTTAGACCGAATTTTATCCCAAAATGAGCTTTTCTGGCAAGGTTTTTAACGAGGCAACAACTATGTTCTACCTGAGGATAATTCAACAGTATCCAAGGCTTCTTTGCAATCAACCTCGAATACTGGGGGGCATCACCCTCATATGTTATGTATCAAAGGGTCTCGATTGGAAGAATTTTGTAATGGGCCAAAGTCGAATGAACTGTGTCCATATAGATTAGCCGAGTCACGACAACAAAACATGTACACATATATAAATAATACGAAGATGCACTCTCTTTTCTCGAACATCGCATGTTTGAAGTAAAATTTCTACCATACGAGTCATGTGCTTATGATTCTGATCTATTGCTCAAAACTAACACTTGTGAAAAATGGCTCAAGGGCCAAGTACAAGCATACCTCGAACACACGGGGACTGCATACTCGAACTATTTAAGTTTGAAATCATAAAGACCTCGAAGAGGCACCCCTCGATATATTGGCCAACGCCATTACACTCGGGGTGTCACGACCCGAAATCCCACCTTTCAGGCCGTGACTGCGTCTAACGTTGAACCCGCTAGACAAGCCAACGTACACAACATTTGACATCTATAAACAACGTAACAGTATTTAAAGCCATTAACCTTCAAGCCTTTACTGGAATATCCCGAGTCACTTCAAAAGTTTTACAGTAGAAAGTAATAATAATTCAAAACGCATAATGAAACGATAAAGACAACAATATCGCAAAATCCCAAAACCGGGGTGTCACAATCTCATGGACTAGCTATAAGAATACTAAATACAAGTCTGAAAGGAAATACAATATTGTTTTTAGAACTGAAAGAGAAGTAAGACAATAGGACACAATAGCAGAAGAGACTCCAAGGTCCACGAACGCCGGTGGTATACCTTGAAGCTCAACGTGGACTGAAGGTGACTCCCTCAGAGCGGTCCACGGGGTCCGGGAGCGGGATCTGCACAACATAAAGAAGTGCAGTGTAGTATCAGTACAACCGACCCCATGTACTGAGTAAGTGCCGAGCCTAACCTCGGCCGAAGTAGTGACGAGGCTAGACTTGACAATAACGATAACCTGTCCTATTCTACAGCAGGTAACAGGGATAATACGAGACAAGAGATAAGCAAACAAGTAAGGGATACGGGAGCAGTAAAGGGGAAACAAGTGAAGTGAAGCAGTCTAATTGACAGATAGAAGTAAACAAGGGAGGCCATCTAATACAATAGCCCACGAAGCAAGTATAAATATCAGAAAAGTAAACAATAGCACGGAATCACCCTTCGTGCTTTTACTCTCTTCCTCACAATGCAATGTAATCAAATATCATGGCACGGCATCACCCTTCGTGCTTTTACTCTCTTCCTCACAATGCAATGTACAATGTATCATGGCACGGCATTAACCTTCGTGCTTATAATCAATAAAAGTCATGGCACGGCATTTACCTTCGTGCTTATAATCAATATGAATCATGGCACGGCATCACCCTTCGTGCTTTACGCTCTTCCTCACTATGAAATGTAATCAAATACCATGGCACGGCATCACCTTTCGTGCTTTACACTCTTCCTCACCAAACAATAACAAATAAAATGGCAAGGAGTACAGCATAGTGGAAATAAGCAGTTCAAAACACCCGACAAGGGGGAAAACATCAATTAATACTGAATAAGTGCCCGACAAGGGTCTCAGCTATAACCAATCACTTCGATCGTATCCTCTACACTTGGATTATCATTCGTATCAACACTTCTCAACTCAACA
>ML286164.1:17307-31258 GCA_005239495.1 Nicotiana undulata
TTTCAAGATCCGACCCCAAATTGAGGTTGAATCACCCAATTTTCCCAAAAACCTAATTCTACCCAAAACCCCTAATTTCTACTTGATTTTATGATTTTTGGCCTAGATTTCTAATGATTATGAAAGGAAAGTGGAAGAAATAGAAGTTGAAATCACTTACCCAAAGGTTCATTGAAGGGTCCTAGCTTGGGGGTCGACAATGGAGGTTGGAGGAGAAGGAGAAGGGTGAAAATATCAAAATCCCGTATGGAGTGTTCTGTTTTGATTAAAGATATAGCTGGGCGATTCTGTTCATCGCGATCGCGGAGCTGGAGTTGCGATCGCGGAGGGTTTGTTTCTAAAGCACTACGATCGCAACTGGAATGATGCGATCACGAAGAAGGACCTGGGATTCCCCCACACTGCGATCGCGAAGAAGCGACTGCGATCGCATAGACCAAGGACCCCACGCTACGCGATCGTGGACTGGACCTTGCGATCGCGAAGAGCACTTGGCCAGCCCCCCACCTAGCTCTAACAATACAGTGCGATCGCGGACACCCTATTGCGATCGCGAAAGGCTACTGGTCCCCCACCTCTCCTATCTCTATGCGATCGCGACATTACTTATGCGATCGCATAGAGTATTTCACCAGACACTAGAAACTGAAGAAAAACCAGATTTTTCTAATATTTTTACACTCCGTTAGCTACCCGAAACTCACCCGAGCCCTCGGGTCTCAAAACCAAAAACACTCACAACTCCCAAAAGATCCTACGGACTTATTCAAGCTTTTAAATCACCAAAATATTATCAAAAACATGGAATTAAACCTCAAAACTCTTAGAAATTTCTTAAAACTTCATAAAGCTTAACTTATCCGATTTCAATCTGAATCACGTCATTTCAAGTCCGTTTCACACCAAATTTCACAGATAAGTCACATAACATATAATAAACCTGTTTCGGGCTTCGAAACCATAATACGGGCCCGGTAATACGGTTTTCACATAATAATTCATTTTCAAAATTCTTTATTATATTCAGAAAATAATTTTCTTTAAAAATTCATTTCTCGGGCTTGGGACCTCGGAATTCGCTTCCGGGCATATGCCCAAGTCCCATATTTTCCTACGGACCCTCCGGGACCGTCACATCACGGGTCCCGGTCCGTTTTACTAAAAATGTTGACCAAAGTCAACTTTATTCAATTACTCAATTCAAAGTTCTATTTTTTTCAAATTTTCACATAGGAGCTACCCGGCTACATGCCCGGGTTGCGCACGCATATCGAGGTGAGATTAACAGAGACTTTCGGGGCCTCGGAACACAGATTTAGCTAGAATTACTTAGGATGACCTTTTGGGTCATCACACGGGGACTAACATTTCGAACAAGTTCGAAATGTTATCGGGAAACAAGTCCAAGAGACATACCTGAAGTCTACGGCCATATTAAAGACTACGGTCACATAAAAGGCTACATCCGAAATAATGCGGCTCGGAGACGTCCAACTTCCTCAACTAAAGGCCTTCAAATACTTTGAAAAACCGGTTAAATAAGGCTACCCTCGCAAATAAAAAGGGCTTCGATAAATCAGCCCTCGAATAATTTAAAGGCTTCGATAATATCGACCTTCGAAAAAACCTCAAGAGGTATCAAATTATCTTAACACAAATGAGTTAAGAGAAAATAGGGTTCCAATCATTGGGCCCTCGAAAAACCCAATGGGTACAAAAAACACATGCTAAGGCATAAAGAAATTTTCACTAAGTCTTTTAGCCGGAAAAGGGAAAAATGATAGCCGTTTTTAGAGGCCGAATTTGCCCAACTTAAAGAGCCTAGGGACCGATCTAAAGAGCCTAAGGCCAATATAAAGAGCCTAAGGGTCTATCTAATAAGCCTAAAGTCCAATACAATTAGTGTTCGAGACCTCGCTCTCACGCAATTCTAACCCAAGGGTTCAGTTATTCCGAGCTCGAACAAATGTTAACTACAACTCGAAGATTCACCTAAAGGGTATATAACGGTGAGCTCGAAATACTTCACAACCATTTGATGAAAACTTAAGGGTTCACTTTATCCTAAAACTCAAGATTCATTCGGCCTTGGTTATTAAAGATAACTCGTCGGTCAGTTCGATCGAGCCACTCCCGAGATAAGGTCTCAAACGAGGTTCGAGCTCGGGGACTTGCCCTCGTAAAAATGAAAAGCTGAAGGGTTTATCTCGATCACGAGTTGAACTACGACGATAAAAATCTTCAACGTTATCAATGAAGGCAAATAAACATACGAAAGCATGAAAGAGATACTTATGAAGGCATCAAAAGGAAATTTTCTATTATACCAAAAAACATGTACAAGGGGATGGTCAAGGCCTTATAAAAGAGAAAAGAAAAGAAGTTATAACCTAACTACGATCGGGGCTAGTCCCCTCGAGACCGGTTTCCTCTCGAGCAGCTTCTGCAGGGTCATTTTATTCAGCAGCCTCATCTCCGTCTTCTCCACTTCCTGACTCGCCTCAACTGCCCTCTGCTTCATCATCATCATCATCGAAAGAGGCGAGCTGCCTGGCTTCGGTCTCGAGCTCTTTGGCCCGAGCAATTTCCTCGTAGAGGTCAAAACCTCAAGCATGAATTTACTCGAGGGTTTACCTCCGGATTGGCACTTCGCCAAGTCACTGCGCCACTGCTCCCGGTTGGAAGCCTCCCACAACTGAGTTTGGACAGCTACGACATTAGCCCTATACATGGCTATGGACTTGTCCGCCATAACCTTAGTTTCTTTTTATCTTAGCCTTAGCCTCGATAAGCCCGGCTTTGAGTTCTTTGATCCTCTTGGCCTGAGCCGAACGTTTTTCTCTAAGGCCTTGGAGTTGGCCTCTGCCGAAGATAATTTATCCAAAGCCGCCTCTTTTTCCACTGCAAGGCGGTCCATTCTAGCTTTCCACCGATCATAGTCGGTCTTGACCAGATCGACCTCTGCTCGGAGTAGCCCGATCTTCTCCACCTTCTGCTGAAGCTAAGATATCGAAGTGTTAGCTTCCATAGTTGAGTCGATTCCATACTGAATCAGAAGGGTGGTTACCTGCAGGTCTAACTCGGCCTCCTCTTCATGAGCCTTGGCCAGGTCCGCTTGAAGATCCTTTATGACCTCGTCCTTTTTCCCACAAAGAATCTTCAAGTAATTTCTCTCTTCCCAGACCTTTGAAGATCGGCTTCACACTGACTAAGGTCAGCTCAGAATTCGGAAGAGGCCTATACAAAGAAGAAAAATACAAGTTAGATTTATGAGAGAATAACCTTGGAAAAAAGGCAAAGATGAATAACCAAAAAGCGACTGGCACTTAACTTGGAAAAAAGTCGTTGAGCTTACGCTATGAGAATCGAAGCGTCAGTGATATCGGAGGCATCATCGATCCCCACAAATAAATCCGGGAAAGGATCGCCAGCGCTAGAGCCTCCGCTGATCTCAGGGGTCTTCAGCCTTTGGGCATCCCTTATTGCCTCTTCAGAGAAGACCGGCATTGAAGGCAATTGACCTATTGTCATGGCCCCTAGCGAATCTCTCGAGGCGCTTTGTCCGATCTTCCTAGTTTCAGAACCGGCCCCGCCCGGTGTAGAAGTTGATGATCGAGAAATCATCTCGACCTTGGGAGACCTGGGGTTCACCATCGAAATCTTCTTCGTATTCTCCTCGATGTGAGGCTCGTTTAAAGACGGTGGTAGCTCGGAATGCGAGGCGACCTCGGCGGCCTTTCGAGGGCGAACTATCAACGTCGAGGTATCTTCTTCTTCTTTCTCATCCTGGTCCCTAAAATTTTGGACCGCATCCGCCGAGACGGACTGTTTTTCTCCTCACCCTTCGAGGTTTGGGTTTATAAACCTCGGATTGTGAGGGATCTTTTCTCTACTTATCCTTTTCCGGCCTCGGAGCCGGGGACTTAGCTTCACCCCCTTCACTCGAAGGCCTCAGAATAGCATCTTTGGTCAGGCCTACATGAAGAAAGATTAGTAATGAAGGAAACGTGTAATTTCTTAGGAATACGTGAGAAGAGACCCTTACCATGATTCTTGGCCTCCCAACTGCCTTTGGCCAAATCCCTCCACACTCGTTCGGCACGAGTCGAAGTAGTGGTGAGCTTTTGGATTCACTCTTCGAAATCGGGCATCGCCTTGGGCATCCAAGGGGCAGTTGCATGATTAAAAAGAAATGTTAGGCAAAATCAAAAGAAGCACAGAATCAAGGAACAAAATTTTACTTACGCTTAGATTCCACTCCTCAAGGAACGACATCTTTTCCTTTGGTATTATGTCATAGGTCCTCACCCGCATGAATCGGCTCACCCAACCTCGATCTGTATCCTCGTCAATGTTCGAGAATAGAGCCTTTGTTGCTCGACAGTTGAGCCTAATTAATCCTCGATAGAGTCAAGGCCTGTAAAACTGAATGAGATGGTTCAGAGTGAACTCCAACCCCCCGACCTCGTTGGAGTAGAAGCACAACATGATTACTATGCACCAAAGTGAGGGGTGGAGCTGACAAAGGGTAACCTCGTACCTTCTGCAGAAGTCAAAATCATAGGGTCGACGGGGACCAATTTTAAAGGGTAAGTGTAAACACTTAAGAACCCCTTCACGTGTGTGGTGATGCTCTCTTTTTGGGCGTAGGAATGCGCACCACTACCTCTGGACCCCATTTTCAGTCCTCTTTCATAGCATCGACGTGACCCTTGGTAATCGAACACATGTACATCGACACATGTTCGCATCGGCCCAACACCGATGAGGGTTTATCGACTTTAAAATTGGTTTTAAGGACACATGGGCTAGGAACGTATTCGTGGGGGGTCGGTTCTACCGGCGTCTTATCGCCGACCGGTCGGGAGGAGGAAGAAGGAGGTTTTCCCTTTTGCGACACTGGTTTAGAGGTTTTTGCCATTTGTGTTAGTAAATAAAGTAGAAATAAGATGTAAAACTGGTGGCTCTGGTGAAAACAATGATGGCGTAATAAGCGGCGATGAGAGAAAGATAAGAAGGATCGGGAACTCAAGAGTTTATGAACAAAGCAAAGTAAAGTTTAAATCAACTAAAGAGGTGTTATTTATAGGTTTAAAAAGACGGTTCGGTATCACTAGCGGCCGACCGACGACTGACATGCACTGATGGTTTTTTGGGAACCGAACTGACGGGACGTTTCGGTCACATCCATCACTTACATCATGGAGACGAAGTCATGATCGAGGTATCGAGTAATCGAGGCTCAAATCGTTTCTTATCATTTCATTCTAAGAAACTCGGGGACTATCTGTATATAGTTAAAATCGACCGCACCCGATTTTATGGTTCGAGGGTTTGCCTCGAGAGTGAGTCTGTATCGAAGCAAGCTCGAGCTCGAGCTCGAAGAATACGAAGACTGAGGGATCGAGATCGGGCTAAATCGACACCGAAGTAACAGAATAATGATATATCTACAATCGACCACAAATCTCGGCGGGAATCTCGGGATTGACAGAACCCTTAGCGGTTATTAGTATCAATCATGAGTTATATCTTATTTAAAATCCCTCTACTATATAAAGAGGATCCATGTTCATTTGTAAAGGACACATGAATCATATACGTGTTTACTGAGAAATACAAACACTCTACTTTTTTACTCGCTCTTAATTCTTTACTGTTCTTATTGTCCATTATTATTCTTACTATTCTTATTGTTCTTGTGGTTCTTAACGTTCGATCTCGAAACTATTCCAAATCGAGGTCGATAACTTGCAGATGGCACTAGTTCAATCTATTACAGTCATTTAATTTCTTTATTTATTTAGCTATTTATCAATTGACATTGGATCAGATAACGTATCCTTATAATCACATTACAAGTTTAATTGTTACTCGTATTTCGAGGTAAACAACTAATTTGATCAAGGTAGTTTCAAACTTTAATTTTGCTTCATGTAAAAGAAAAGGAAGATCAATACCAATACCTTTCCGTCAATTACCATAAAGATTTTCGAACATTTTTTTGTCAAAGTTATTTCTAAATTTGGACCAAACGCCCAAAATTAACTGAAGCTTTTGAACAAACAAATTGCATTGATGATTTATCCGGAGCAACGTAGCTAAGTCATATATTAATTAACTTATGTTGAAAAAGTAGAAGTTTGAAACAAGAAGGAAAAGGCTTTTGATTAAAGGATAAACTCGTTAACAATTTAACAAGATAAATAAAATGGAGATGATATCCTTGATCATTTGGTAAAATTTATATGCAATAACACATGCAAGTTTGTGAACAAACAATATAGACAAGATTTTGTTAGAGCTATTGCTCCTTGGTGAGTCGAACCCATAACCTTTATGGTTGTCAGCGAAAGGTGTTGAACATCTGAGTAACTCCTCTTATCATAATAATTAAACATAATTTGTATATCTCAAAAAAAAAAAAAATTATGACTATTTAACAAGCTATGTAAAACGTAAATAGTATCATCGCTTAAGCAATTAAACAAATGACGCAAGGTTTTGCTCATCCGACAAAACTTGAAAACAATTTATAAGATAGGTAAAATGGGTCAAAGTTTTTTGCCTTGGGCAAAATTTGCAAATAATTGAATAATGTAGACTAATAACTTATTTGGATGGTTGTTATTCATTGTATTGTCTCGTATTGTGTTTTGAATACACTATTTGTTTTGATTGTTACTTAAATTTTATTGTATCGTATCGTTAAATTCGTCGTTACGTAACAACAAAAAGTTCCACTTTGTGGAACGACGAATGTGGTGTGGTTGTTACCTTTCTTTTTTCTCTCATCATGTCCTTCCTTATTATTAAATAATCATATTTTATCATTTACCCTACTCTTTTATGTATAATAATTCTACTTTGTATCCTATTTTTTCTTCATAAAATTACAAGTTTATTCTTCATTTTGTTGGTTCATGACATCATAAAACAACGTCAAATGATATAATTTATCCAATATTATATTCATCAAATAATATACTATAATACTATATAATATAATATAATATAATATAATATAATATAATATAATATAATACGTTATGAAACCACAGGTAATACCAATCAAACAAGCTGATGTGCCCATCAACTAAAATTTGTTAACATTTTATCTTTTTGGCTTGTAATTTGTAAACAATTCAATAGTACCGAGTTTACTCGTCTAAAAAACTTGTGAGCAATTAAATATACATATCATTTTTTTTCATAGCGCCAAATTTATTTTCTTGTAAGACTTTCTTACACGGGTACAAAATATAGCTCCCGCTTAGCCGTAGATTTTGGCTTCATTTTCTTAATTTTTTTTTGAAAATATTGTTTGTCTATAAAATATGATCATGGTAAAAAAAAAGATAAAAAATTTTCAAGCTCCCAAAAAGCGGTCCTACTAGTTTTTGGGTGAATTTTTTTCTTCCACTCACAAAACTTTAATTTTTCATCAAATAAATACATGTCTAAACACAACTTCAACTTTCAATTTATTTTTTAACACAAACTTTTAAAACTCTTTTTCAAATTTACAACAACAACAACAACTACTACTCAGTATAGTCCCATTAGGTTGGGTCTGGGGAGGGTAGGATGTAAGCAGCCTTACCCCTACCCTGGAAGGGTAGAGTGACTGTTTCGGATTGACCCTCGGCTAAAGAAGATGAAGGAAGCCCTGATAGAAAGTGATAGCAAGACACAATGTTAGAAAACTAAACCGGTGATAACAACACAAGATATGAAAGGAGTACCAATAACAAGTAATAGCAATGTAACGACCCGACCGACCGTTTTGCGTAATCGGACCCCGTTCCCCTAAATAAGACTTCCCTTAGTGGATTATAGTGATTTATGACTTGCGGGAACGGGTGGTTCGGGATTCGGGAGTGTTTAGAGTGATATAGGAACTTGGTTCCTTAAGGTTGGCTTTTAAGGCCAAGTTTGACTTCGGTCAATATTTTGAGTAAACGACCTCGGAATCAAGTTTCGACGCTTCCAGTAGCTTCGTATGATGATTTTGGACTTGTGCATAAGTCCGGAATGGGTTTTGGATGACCCGTGACCATTTCGACGCCAAATAGCAAAAATAGAGTTTCCTTAAGTTCATAATGTGGTTTGGGACGTGTTTTTGTGTTATCGAGATCCGAATAGAATTACGAAACCAGGAATAGTTCTGTTATGTCATTTATGACTTGCTTGCAAAATTTGGTGTCATTCCGAGTAGTATAGGTCGGTTCGGCGCATTGAAACCGAATTCAAGAACTTAAAGTTCTTAAGTTTGATTCTAGGGGTTTTGAGGTGTGATTTTGAGGCATTGTTTTGGGTGTTCCAAAGGCTCGAGCAGAGTCCGTAATATGATTTAGGACTTTTTAGTATATTTGGACGGGGGCTCGGGTGGGCCCAGGTGCCTCTCGGGCACCAAACGAGGCAAAAAACCAGCAGCCTTAACTGCTGGTGCACCTGATCTGGTGTGACCGCAAGTGCGGTTGCCCAGTCGCAGGTGCGAGACCGCTCCTGCGGTCCAAACCTCGCAGGTGCGGCCCCAGGTGAGGAAGTCCATTCTCGCAGGTGCGGACAAGTTTCCGCAGGAGCGAAGCCGCAGGTGCGAGCTCCTCTCCGCAGGTGCGATCCCAGGCCCTCTTGTCCATTTTCGCAGGTGCGGTCCTCGAGCCGCAGGTGCGAAATCACTGATGGCAGTGAGTTCTTTAAACACGGGACTTAACCATTTTTCACCCCATTTCTTCCACCATTGTCGACTTTGGGAGCTTGAGAAAGAGCCAAATGACCTAGCTATTAAGAGGTAAGTAATTTCCACCTTAATGTTGGTTTAATACATCAATTAGGTAAGTAATTTCCACTTTAATGTTGGTTTAATACATCAATTCCTAAGTAGATTAACACCCTAATTAGTGTAAATCAAGGGTTAGAGTAGAAACATAGAGCTTGATGAATTTTACAGAATTTCCCCACTTATTAACCGTGAAATCATACAAAAATCATATATTAATGATCCTTAGGTTATGGGTGAGTGTTTTCTTCGAAAATTTCCGGAATCCGAGCATGTGGGCTCGGGGGTGTATTTTGGGATTTTTCAAAGTAAGATGAATTAACTAAGCTAATAGGAGAATTTCATACTCTTGAGTATATATTGACGTATTTATATAACATTTGACTAGTTTCGAGTCCTTGGGTGACGAGTTTGGAGTTTCGGGCGCGTTCTTGACCCGGGAAGTAGGTTCTACACGAGGTGAGTCTCCTTTCAAACCTTGTAAGAGGGAATTGTCCCCATAGGTAAATATAAATGATTGAAATATCCTTATTTGTGGGGGCTATGCACACACAAAGTGACGAGAGTCCGTGCGTAGCTATTACTATGTTATGTCGGGTAGTTTTTAGGACTCACAAGCATGCTTTTATGTGCCTTGCATGTATCTCTACATGTATTTCTAGTTGCTTATTATCCTTGAAGTTGGCATGAGAATATTAGGAAGTTGCTCAAATTTCATTTTTTAAGTCCTTGTCTTCAAGTATATTCTATGTTAAATCCCTGAATTTCTGATAATTCTGTGTATGTATACGAGCAGTCGCATCGCATGTATGATTCGTGAGCGGGGTAGCCTATTATTATGTCAACCGCGTCGCATGATCGATTCGAGAGCGGGGTAATAGATACATCTATGGTTCGAGCCGTTCGACCCTCGGCAGTGCACAGTTATTTTTGCGACGCTCAGCCGTACGCTTCGGCATACTATGTGCTATATATCTGATTGAGAGTTTTATGGTATTATATAAATTTCTCCCTGTGGAAAGGAAATTGGGTACATTTTATGCTAATGTTAATTGACATGTAAGGGTAATTTGTAAATTTACATACTTGATATTTCATGTCTTCGTGACTACCATGACTGCTATTCCTGTCTAGATTCATTTAACTATATTATTGTTATTAACCCTAGTAAGTACCACGTTTACCTCTCGTCACTACTTCTTCGAGTTTAGACGGGATACTTACTGGGTACATATTTGTTTATATGTACCCATGCTACGCTTCTGTACTCAATTGTACAGGTTCTGAGGCAGGTGCATCTGGTTATCATCCCGGAACGCGATGTTGAGAGTATATTCTGGACCCGACTTTACGGTGAGATGCTCCTCTTGGCGTGTCTCAGCAGCACCTTGGAGTTGTCTTTTGCTATTTTATGTCTATTCCCTTCAAACGGTAGTACAATTATTCCGTCTTGTTTTGTATATTCTACTAGCCGCCTGTAGACTTGTGACACTAGGTCCTGGCACACGTAGTAGACCTTGCATTATTTTTGGCTAAACTTTATATGTTGATTCATGATTTCGGGTTACATTGATTCAAGTTGCCTAACTTATCAGTTTTCATTTAACGACTCTTAACTTAAAACTTGGCAAGTATTTGAACATCTTATTAAATAAGGTAACCTCGTTAGTAAATAAGTGTTGGCTTGCCTGACTCCTGTGTTGGGCGCCGTCACGACCTGAGTTAGAAATTTGGGTCATGACAAGCAAGATAGTATATTTAGACAGATAAGTCTAAGGCAGCACATGAGAATATGACGAAGTCCTGCTATCAAACTACATAATTACCGACGGTAAGTAGAACAGAACAGGAGACGCAGCTATATCAAACTAAGGAATAAATAAATAAATAATAAAATAATAAAATTAAAATAAATAAATAAATAAATAAATAATAAAAAGGGTACCATACTAGCACTAATAATATCGAACTAGGGAAGACAATGGAAAACTCACGACTACCTGCTAACCTTCCAGCCTAATCTTCCGCCTCCACACTCTTCTATCCAGGGTCATGTTCTCGGTCAGCTCGAGCTGCGCCATGTTCCGCCTGATCACTTCCCCCCAAGACTTCTTAGGTATACCTCTGCCCCTCCTCTCACCTCCCAAGTCCAACCTCTCACATCTTCTAATTGGGGTATCTGTGCTTCTCCTCTTAACATGCCCAAACCATCACTACAACATCATGCATATATAGCTGCGAAGTACATCGTAGCTAAACATAAAAAATTTCGTGGCTAAACACTTTAGCCCCAATAATTTTTTTCGTAGCATCCATAGATAGAAGTAGCGTAACTAAAAGTTAGCTACAAACTTTAATATTTCGTGGCTAAGAATTAGTACTTATTGTTACAAGAATTTTTGTGATGTGGCTATATTAATTGAAAAAAGATTGTCATGACGAATGTATATTTATAGCTAATAATTTTATTCTTTTGCTACGATAAATCAATTTTGTAGCTATGTATACTTTAGCCACAAAGGGATATACTGTGGCAAAAGATGTTATTTATTTAGCCACAAAAGTCAAATATGTAGTTGTGCTCACTTATTATATTTAGCTACCAACCCTTAATTTCATAGCTATAAATAGTCAAAATATTTGTTATTATGTTTTATTTGATGACTAGATTTTTATTATATTTTATATTTATTTATGAAAAATTAATTTATTAGAGATAATAATTTTTTCCTTCACATGCGTTACTATTTTTCTTTTTCTTTTTTTACCTTACTAAATGAATTGTAAAATTGTCAAATATTTTATATCCATACATCTTTGATCAAACCATAAAAACACACGGTAATAAACTTTGAATATCACTTTATTATACAAATTAATTCTAAAACATACAAGTGTAAAGTACAATCGGTTATATAACTATAATCTATAAAATTTTGAAGGGTTCCACATTAAAAGGAAACAAAGTTCTAAGTAGTTGATCTAGGGATTGAAAATGTTAGCACCAAATAATCTTCTACAGTCAAGGATGAAGTAATTTCTCTCTTCTACATATAAATTGAATCCTTGATCTTCATGCATTCAATAGATTAAAATGCACCGCATAAATAAACAAAAACAATAATTAGCACAAAAAAATGAGCGAACCAAAGCAAACATCAATACAAAGATGCGAGTGATTGGTTAAAATGCTAGTAGAACATTCAAAGAGAGAAAAATTATGTGTAAATAATTCTACAAGAAAATTTAGCATATAACAAGAGGAAAAAATTCAAAGCAACAAGATAAGAAATAAACATGTATACTTTTTAAAAAACTTTTGCAAGAATCTCATCTCATTTTGTAACGTCTTTTAGATGAACTATGGCTCCTCCCAACATAATTATAATTTTTAAGGTTACATTAAATACCTATCACAATATGGCACAATATTTATCAAATTATTAGAATATAAATCTGAAAATTCAAGTCAAATAGGTGTATAGGGTTGAGAAATCCTAAGATGTAAATACATAAACATACCTGGAAAGAGAGAAAACGTGAGGCTATCTAATATATAAATACATTTGTCCCGTTAGTTTGCAGTGTTCATGTGATAAAAGAAAAGAAGAAAATGGGAAAAGGGAGGAAAGGGGGTGGCGGCTGGGATAGGAACGAACAAAGTGAGAGTGAATTCTCTTTATTAGGTTTTGGGATTTTTGTTTTGGGCCAATGGCCTATACGTTCCTTTTTTTGTTAACTAGTATTAGCATTAGCGCGGATGCTCGGACACTAAATATATTAAATATTTGAGTTATTTGGATTATATGTAAATAATCTTAAAATTTAGACCGTCTCGATAAATAAAGATAATCATTGGATATTAATTAAAAAATACTACGTGAAAATGATTAAATATTTCTCAAATCTTCTAGTTATAATTTTATTTTTCTTTTTAGTACCATTCTCGACGGTGTCATTGGAACCAAAAAATAGTTAGGAATCAAAATAATAACTTATATTTATGGCAAAATAATTAAAAGTTGAGACTATGAAGGACTCTTTGGATACGACTTTACTCTTTTACTATTGCTTGAACTCTTATTTTGTGTGTTGATATTTTCTTTAAAAAATTCTATTTTAAATTTTAAGTTTCTAAAACTTTATTTTTCGTTAATAATTATTTTTATAACAATGAAAGTGAAAATATTATCCTTAATTCAAAAGTTATTTTAGTCGTCTATCTAAAATTTAAAAAAATCTTTAACCTGTGATTTTCTTTCTGGTATGACTCCATGTTAAATATGTGAGTCATTTGAATTATACGTAAATAATCTTAAAATTTAAACCTTATAGATAATTATAGATAATCATTATATATTGATTAAGAAACATTTCATGAAAAAGGCTAACGTTTTCTCAAATTTCGTAGTGATTTTTATTTATACACCATTCTTACTGGTGTCATTGGAACCTAAAAATAGTCACAAAGAGAAATAATAACTCGTATTTATGAGCTATGACAAAACACAAAGGTTGACACAATATGAACGATTCTTTGGTTACGACGTGACTCTTTTACCACGACCTGAATTCTTATTTGGTATGCTATTATGTTTTAAAAATATATTTATAGTTTGAAATTTTAATTTCTACAATATTATATATATATATATTTCAATAATGATTATCTTTATAATGATGCAAGTGAAGATATTTTCCTTAATTTAAATCCATTATAATCGGCTATCTAAATATTGAAATGATTATTTGGTCGGTGAAATTTTATTTCAGTGTGACTCCATTTTGAGGTTATCGATATCTCTAGCCACAGAATTGAAATTTTGAATACCCTACCACTAAAAAAAATTGGAATTAGTTACGAACGTTGTTGCTAATCTGTCGCTAAAACACTCGTAGCTAGCAGAATTTCTTGATAATCCGTTGCTAATCCGTCGCTAAATGAGATTAGCGATTGATTTTTCTATTTAGCTACAAGATTTGTCTGTCGCTAAAATCTGAGTTTTTAGTAGTGTACATATACAAATTTTTTGTTCTTTGAATCAGTAAATGATAGATAATTGATTGTTATTATATAACTTGCATATATTGTCACGGACACTAATCAGATAGCAAAAGTTCCTGATATGATTGCATATGATCATTAACCGAATTAAGTATGATAACATG
>ML286166.1:1822-12329 GCA_005239495.1 Nicotiana undulata
TAACAAGAACACATTAATAATTACTGTATAGTAACCAAGAAAGACGATTAGGTATATTCCTATCCTAACCGCAAATCCGCCCCCCTCCCCCCACTTAGAGTTAAGATCTTGCTCTACTCAACCTTATATGCAATCTAGAATTCCCTCTCCCGAGTTCAATCCTAGATTCGTAGATAGTATTCAATTGGTGATCAAGCAATCAAATAATTAAGTGCAAGATTGAATAAATAAATCAATATGATAAAATAATAAGAACAATTCAAGCTTCAAACTACAACGTTCATGCAGCACCCAAAACTCTAGAACTAATAAACTATGAGATTAAAAGAAGAGAATATGAAGAAAAACTAGGTAGAAGCCTCCTCCAAGCACGGTGTGTGTCCTCCACCACGTAAATTCTCTTTCAAATGTTACTCCCCCCTCAAAATAGATTTAGGTTGGCTTTTATATGAGTTGGAGGCGTCTTAGGGTGGAAATAACCGAGTCCCAGTCGAAATAAGACATGTTTGTGTTTTGAGCGTCCAAGGCAGCATGGGGCCCTGGCCCTGGCCCTCAACTTTTCAACATTCTGTTTTGTGCGCCACAGGTAGCGCCCCAAGCTGCCTGTGGCCCTCAAATTTGCACTTTTGCCACGCACTTTCGTCCCAAATTGCATCTAAATGATTCCTATACATAGAAATACCACAAATTAGCACAAATTATTATAGTATACATCTCAAATCTACGCGACATGAGCAAAATGTGAGGCAATATACATCAAAATATGCATACCTTAAGCTAGACATCAACACCCCACAGTTAAACTCTTGCTCGTCCTTGAGCAACGTTCTACACTTTACAACAACACACCCTTTTTAAACAACTCTCATAACTCATCATACCAAGAATATTTAAAATAGAATAAGCACAATAGTCTAACATCTTCGCCTCAAGATTTGGCTCACAAGTACCACGCATTATTCACAACTCACTCACTTACTCTAACATAGAAGTCAATGATATTACCTTTCCTTCATGAATCAAGTTCCCTCACACAACAAAAGAGAGTAGGTCCACACACATAAATTTTTTAGAACAATTAGGAACTCAAGATAGGAAAAATTCACTCACTCTCAGAAATAACATTCATATGCCACAAAAGATGCCCATAAACTTTCCCGTAGTGTATTACTCTACTAATCAAGCTCATTCAGTCTAGGATCAAGTAGGACTTTAATTGATTGTAATGTAGGCTGTAGGACGGGTATGATACATTGGGATATAAGAGTGACTACACCTCCCTAAGCACTTTAATACATACAATTTAACATTTTAACCCCACACTTATGTCAAACTATTACTCCACCTTCACATCAATGTAAATTATCTCCATACTTCTTTAAACACAATTACATCAAGAGTCACCACTATCAAGGAAATTTTTTCACAGCAATACAACTATTTTTTATTCTTTCTTTTTCAATTCAAGTGGCTTTTATTTTTTCAATACAGTTCACCTTTCTCCTTATGTCATTAGTTCCACCTCAAAAGCCAAACCAGCCACCCCACACTTTAACTTTTACAAAGTTCATAATAATTCTAGTGCTCATGAGAGGTGAAAAGGTTCAAATAGATGGTTAATTCAAATAAATGGGTAAGGCTTGTAATGTTGTTGCCAAAAAAACAGGATTACATGCTCAAAGGGTTAACTACTATACATAACAATTAGGCAGGTAAACTATATAACTGGTTCAACAAATAAACGCCTATATCACTTCCAAGACTGAACAAAACTACTATTTCGCTTTGAAAATACATGTGGCAAGTTCTAGACATCAAATGCAATGCATAGAATGACACACAAACCTCACACACACATGGCACATAACTTACTCAAGATTGGAATCATCAAGACACTCTAGTCAAAGCCGTTAAGCAAAGTTAAGATCATACGATTTAAGGTACTTATACAAGAGTCAAAAGCTGAGTCTAAGTGTCACAACCAAAGTACTCACTATTCTCAAGGCATAACAACGTCAAGAGATATTTCTCCAATTCAATTCATCTCACAGTGGCTCCTACGTAGTCCTAAAAAATATAACTAACTACACCCGGTTTAAATAAAACCCTTGGAAAAGAACCGCGACACAAAGAAAAACTAAGGGGGAATTATTACACTACCTAGCAAAAGAAAATATTTTTGTTTTTTTTCTTTCAAGTTAAATCTATCAAGAAACCCGTCAAATGAGATCTGTCGTCGGGAGAAGTCCAATTTTTCTACTTTTTTTGTTTTTTTTGAACAAAAACTACTACACTCTACTACAACTAAGCTAAGATAGCAGAGAAAATCACCCAGATAATCTCCTTCACCCCAAACTTAAAATTGTGCAATGTCCTCATGCACACTATAAATAACAAGAAAGTAAAAGAGACTCCCTGGTAGGCCAAAGGCCGAAGAATTAGCAGCTCACGGGATACTCAAACTTCTCCCGATTGTTATCCTTTGTGCGGGCACCCCACACTTAGTTTCAACCACTTGCTCGATTTTTTCACATGCCTAATGACTTTACTCCATGCTCCTACTCCTTCAAAACACAAAAATAATACTACAAAAAAAACACAATAATAATAAAAATAATAATAAACCAAAAGAAAAAGAAAAAAATAGAATTAAGTTTCCTCCTAACAAGAGACTTATTTATAGTCATGGCACGACGCCATCGCTTCACCACTTTTTCTTCCACCTTGAGAATATGAATTGCGTCCCCAATTTTGCATCAATTTTTCTGTCACGTTCCGGGGGCGGTGGTGTAAAAATAAAGGAACCAAACAACAGATACCGCATCTTGCACTTCTTGGCCTTTAAGTGAGGGATGCCGTTTTGTCTCCTTGGCATCACTAATTTTAGGATATAAGCACTTTGTTTCTCATCCATTGATTGCTCCATATGCTCGAATGGATCAATTCTCATGCCACCAACCAAACACAATGTTGAAAAATGGTTAGAATGAGGTCCAATGCGCTCCAACTCTAGAATCACTTCACTTTTGACATCCTCACTTTTGCACCCATCGTCAACCTTGGCATCATTAATAATTTGGTCAAATAGTTGAGGTTCCTATTTTTGATCCATAAATTGGCCAGTATCCACAACAATTAGTTCTAGGGCTTCAGACGCCTCAACCTTTTTATTCAATTTAGCCTGCAGGTCATGGATATCTAAACCAACTTGGTCTATCTCTTGCCTGAGCTCAGTTCTTCCTTCTATCAATTGTTTTTTAATATTTGAAAGACCATCACGGAGAGACTCATGAAATCTTATTAGCTGAGTTTGTTCCTCTAGCCAAGATTGGCTAACTATATCTGCTTGTTCAAAATTATCTTCTTGTGAGAACTCGATCTCTTCAGCCAATTCTTCTGCATCAGCCTTCATTCTCATGATTTCTGCACTAATTCTTTTTATAGCCTTTTTATTTTCATCTTGTTGCTCGGCTACTTGCCTCATCATCTCCATAATACGGGCGACACGTTCCTCGTCCTCTGCTTCATTGCTCCTATCAAACTCATAAACTTTATTAGAAATGTCATAATAAGAGTTCTGAGAAGGATAATAAGAATTAGGACAACCATCCCCATGACCACCTTGACCACTACACACATTACAAATATTCCACTCATAAGATTGAGATTCACAATTTTTCCACAAGTGTGGTCCTCCACAATAAGGACAAAGATCACCATAATAAGAATAACCAATATTCGACCAATTCTCATTCCAAGATGCAATGCCAACAAAGATAATAAAATATTAAACTAAGATAAAAATAAAAACAAAAACTTGAATAGACAAAAAGTAAAAATCCAATCTAGTAGAATAGTTAATTTCTAAGTCCCCGACAACGACACCAAAAACTTGTTGCTCCCAAACGCACACGCAAGTATACGTGGTCGACAAGTAATATAGGATGTAAGTCCAAATATCGTACACACAGGGACTTGTGATTAACTATCAACTAAAGTAAACTAATACAATTAATCTATTCAAGCTATTTTCTTAAAATTATTAACTACAACTAATCTAGAGTAGTAAACTAAGAAATTAAAGGAAACAAGTCTGCAATTTTAGAGATGAATTGAATGAGAGAAACTATTCTAGAGTTATGGGTTATCTAACAATCCCATTGAGTTTTCCACCTGAACCATCTAATTAATTTATCTGGTTTATTGGTTGACAGGGTTAATATTGCTCGTAGCATTCTCCCGAAGTACTACTCACCTATTCAAGCTAATGTAACGCCTATATCCCTATGGAACTAGAATTAACAAGAACACATTAATAATTACTGTATAGTAACCAAGAAAGACGATTAGGTATATTCCTATCCTAACCGCAAATCCGCCCCCCTCCCCCCACTCAGAGTTAAGATCTTGCTCTACTCAACCTTATATGCAATCTAGAATTCCCTCTCCCGAGTTCAATCCTAATTCGTAGATAGTATTCAATTGGTGATCAAGAAATTAAATAAATAAGTGCAAGATTGAATAAATAAATCAATATGATAAAATAATAAGAACAATTCAAGCTTCAAACTACAACGTTCATGCAACACTCAAAACTCTGGAACTAATAAACTATGAGATTAAAATAAGAGAAGATGAAGAAAAACTCAGTAGAAGCCTCCTCCAAGCGTGGTGTGTGTCCTCCACCACGTAAATTCTCCTTCAAAATATGTTACTCCCCCCTGAAAATAGGTTTATGTTGGCTTTTATATGAGTTGGAGGCGTCTTAGGGTCGAAATAATCGAGTCTTGGTCAAAATAGGACATGTTTGCGTTTTGAGCGTCCACGGCAGCGTGGGTTGCTGGCCCTGGCCCTCAACTTTTCAACGCTGCTTTGTGCGCCACAGGTAGCGCCCCACGCTGTCGGTGGCCCTCAAATTCGCACTTTTGCCTTTTCGTCCGATTTCCACTCTAATTCGCTCACTTTCGTCCCAAATTGTATTCAAATAATTCCTACACATAGAAATACCACAAATTAGCACAAATTATTGTAGTATAAATCTCAATCTATGAGACATGAGCAAAATGTGAGGCAATATACATCAAAATATGCATACATTAAGCCAAACATCAAGAGTACTACTTGATAGCTCAGTTGTAGTTGTATTTATCTGCATAGTTAATTGTAGTTAGTTAGTTGAGTTGGTTAGTAAGTTTTTTTTTATTAGCTAGTGGATTATTTTCATACGTGTATATATTGGACATAATAAAGAAATATAATTGAATTTCTTTTCCCATTTTTACTATTCTCCATAAGCTTCCGTTGTTCTGTCTCTATCTCTCTCTCTCATTTGTTCCTCATGAGCTCGGGTTGCTGCATCAATGGCAGCTTCTACTCAATTAGTTTCTTAGTTTTGACATAGCATCATAGCTAAGGCTCAGTGCTTACTCAATTCTCGTTCAATCTCGTCATTCTCATCCCTAATTTCTGTTCGATTCGGAATTGCAAGTCAGAGTTGGGGAACCCTAATTTTCACCCACAATCTCTCAAAATTGTGGATTTGTTCACTCAATTTCACTGATCAATTACTCCACTCTTCTGCTCCTTCATCTCATATCATGGCTGTAGACGGCGATACTTTGGACTCGACTAATTCAATAAACATGAACAGGGGCACATTGGATTTAACCAATCCACTCTACATTCATCCTTCGGAGAGTGCACGATCGACACTAGTACCAGTGGTATTTGACGGACTGGTTATATATCCTGGAGAAGAGGCATCCTCAGAGCCCTTTCAGTGAAAAATAAGGTTTATTTTATCACCGAAAAATGTAAGAAGCTAGATTTCGGTCATCCGACATTCGAGCAATGGGAGAGATGCGATGATATGGTGATGTCGTGGATTCTCAACTCACTTTCAAAGGACTTGGAAGATAGCTTACAGTATGTGAGCGATGCAAAGGAATAGTGGCAGAACTGGAGGATAGGTAAGATCAGACGAACGGTGCAAAATTGTACCATCTTGATAGGGAAATCAACGACCTAAGTCAAGGAACCCTAGACATTACATGATATTATACAAAAATGAAGAATCTTTGAGAAGAGTTGAACACCTTAAATGCACATGCACAATGCAAGTGTTAATTTACTTGTGGTTCCAAGGTAAATATGCACAAGGCTGAACAGGACATGAGGCTAATCAGATTTCTAATGGGATTGAACGAGGTCTACATAGTTGTGAGAGGAAGTACTTTGATGATGAATCAGTTGCATAGGACTTTTCTATCCTAAGTCATGAAGCAAATCAAAGAGAAGTTAGGCCAAACAATCATTTAATGATGGAGCATAGTTCAATGAATATCAATGGACTTGCTAATCCAACATTTAGGACAAATTAGGCTCAACAGAGATACATGAAACAACTCATATAGAGGCAAATATCAACCTAATAGGTCAAAATTAGTTTATGATTACTGCAAGAAACAAGAACACACTAAAGATAAATGTTATAAACTACAAGGATTCCCCCAGAGCTTCAAATTCACCAAAGGAAAAAATGTGGCATCTGCTGCAAATGTGCATGGAGGGCCTGAAGGGATGGTTCCTGGAGGATGTAATGAAGTTGATACTGAGAACCAAAGCATGGGGATTCAGAACCTGACAAAGGAGCAGTACAATCAAGTGTTACACCTATTGGAGAACTTCCATGGTGGAAATACAATTGAAATCTCAAACAACATCAGTAGCGGGGCAACAACTTTGCAGGTATATTGGATTTCTCTACTCATAAAGAAATAAATGGCAATCATACATGTAAATACTTCAAATCATCTGCTGAATTTTGGATATTAGATTCCGGAGCCTCCAACCATATGCCCTTTAACAAGGCCCTGATAATAACACTAGAATTCTACCTTATCCTTTCCTTGTGACCTTACCAAAATTGATACAAAGTTAAAGTGACAGAAATTAGTGATGCAGTCCTTATTCCCAAATTGACTTTACACAAAGGTTTGTTTCCTAATTTTAAGTTCAATTTGATCTCAATTCATTATTTAACATCACATCTTAAGTCGAATGTCCAATTCTCTGACTCTTCCTGCATTTTACAGGCCCCTTCAATGAAGAGGCCTCTGGAGATTGGTAGAGCAAGGAATGGTCTGTACTTCCTCTGCTCAAAGTGCTAGTTCCTTGGTTCAGCTACTGTTCCCACTTATCTCATTTCAAATTCATATTCTGTTTCTGTTAGTAACACACACAATGCCAGTGACAGAGCCAAAATTTTCATCAAGGGATGTCAAAATATAAATAATTAGATACATCGAAAAGTAATGGGGAGTCAACGTATAGTAAATATACCTAAAATAAAAAATAGTATCTGGAAATATAGTGTAATTTTACGGCGAATGATTCATTGTGGATCCGCCATTGCACAATGCACAATGCACAGCCACAAAAAGCACACACATCATCCACTATAAATAGTGTCCACTCAGACAGTAAAGGAACTTGTTCTGTTGATTGCCTTTCATCATCATCTTCCTGTTCCACTAATGTGTATGTATTTTTCTCTATTTACCCATCTTCTGAAAATTATGTTGATTATTTGCGGCATAATAGATTGGGCCATGTACCTTTTGTAAAAATAAGGGGGATATCCTCCATACCTGTGAACTTTGCACCCAAACAACCATTCTTATGCTCAATTTTCCCTATCGATAGACAAACAAGATTGCCATTTCCACAAAAAACCATATCATCTACCAATATCTTTGAATTGTTACACATAGACCTTTGGGGCCTGTACCATACAATCACACATGAAACCTATAAATACTTTTTTACCATAGTTGATGACTTTAGTAGGTCAACCTGGGCATATCTTCTGAGTTGCAAGAGTAATACACTTCAAGTTATAAAAACTTTTGTGTGTATGATAGAAACCCAGTTCAATTATTCCATTAAGTCCATGCGGTTTGATAATGGACTGGAGTTTGTCAACAATGAAACCTCATCCTTTTTTCATACCAAAGGAATTATACACAAGAAAATCTGTCATACACACCTCAACAAAATGATGTGGTGGAGAGAAAATATAGATATTTACTGGAAACTGCAAGAGCCCTGCTATACTAGTCCAAGTTGCCGATCAAATAATGGGGAAAATGCATTCTCACAACCACTTATTTGATTATTAGACTACCTTCTACAATCCTTAATAATAAGTCCCCCTTTTGAAATGCTTTATAAGAAGAAACCCAATTATTGATACCTCAAAAGCTTTGGATGCTTATGTTATCTTACCACTCTTAAGACTCATAACGATAATTTTGAGCCCAGAATTGAACCTCATATTTTTTTGGATACCCCTTTGGCACAAAAGATTACAAGGTACTGAATTTGGCCACCAAAAGAATACATATTTCCATGTATGTACAATTTCATGAACATATCTTTCCTTTTGTAGTAACCTCTGATCACACTTCTATTCCTTGTGTTTTGACATCTTTTCATTCTGATCCTGTTTGTGAAGATCGTAGAAGTGATGTATTAAGTCATAGTCAATCACCAACTGGGACTTCACCAAGTTCTATCACCAATACTTCTTCATTTGTTGATCAAAGTAACTCTTCACCTGTTGATCTAGATGAATCTGAAACTTCACCTAGTTTTTCAAATACTACAGACCATCATGCCACTGATCCTTCCTCATCCCCAATCCTCACAAGACCATCTAGGATAGTCAAAATACCAAGTTACCTAAATGAATATGTCTATTCTCTTCCAAACCTAAAGAATAATGCCTCACACACTATTTTACTTTCAAATCACCAACATATTTATTTTACTGCATTAAGTAAGGATAGTCAACATATAGAAACATTTCTCATGAATCTGAGCCATGTTCTTATGAGGAAGCAACCTAGAACCCAGCATGGCAAGCAGCCATGACACAAGAGTTTGAGGCTTTATATTCTAACCGTACTTGGGATTTAGCAAAATTGCCTGCAGGTAAGAAAGCCATGGGATGCAACAGGTAAGAAAGCCATAGGATGCAACTGGGTGTATAAAATCAAGCACAAAGCAAATGGCGTTGTTGAGAGTTTCAAGGCAAGACTTGTGGTGAAAGAATACACACAACAAGCTGGAGTAGACTACACTGAAACATTCTCTTCAGTTGTCAAGATGACAACTGTTAGGACTCTGATAAGCATAGCAGTTAAAAAAGGCAGGGACCTATTCCAATTAGATGTGAATAATTCATTCTTACATGGAGATCCACATGAAAAGGTGTATATGGAAGTACCATAAGGACTGCATGTTCAGGTTCCTGGTCTAGTTTGCAAGTTAAACAAAATCCTTGTATGGACTGAAACAAACAGCAGACAGTAGTATGACAAGCCAACTGAGGCACAGGGGATTTAGATATTCAAAAAATCATTACCCATTGTTCTGTAAGAAAGATGGCTCTTCAATTGTGTTTGTCGCTGTCTATATTAATGATGTAATCCTTATAGGAACAAAATGTAGAGGAAATTAAGGCACTGAAAGCTTTCCTGTATGATCAATTCAAAATCAATGATCTAGGGAGATTGCATTATTTCTTGGGATTGGAAGTGTTCTACAAAGATGATGGGGATCCTCATTTCACAGAGAAAGTTCACTGCAGATTTGTTGAAAGAGTATGACAATCAGTACACTACTATCTCTTCTCCTCTTGACCGTACTATCAAGCTGAAGGCATAAGAGGGACCACTGCTACCAGATCCTACTCACTAAAGAAGGTTGGTTGGGAAGCTCAACTTCCTCACTAACACAAGGTTGTATATTGCCTATAATGTTCATCACTTAAGTCAATTCATGCAAACACATAGAGAGCCTCATCTTAAAGTTGTCTTCCATGTCTTGAGATATCTTAAAAATGATCCAACCTTGGGCATTTTCTTTTCCAACAACCCAGATTGTACTGTGAAGGCCTTCTGTGATTCAGATACGGTTGCATACCCTGATTCTAGAAGATCAGTGAGTGGACACATTGTCTTGCTAGGTTATAGCCCTATTAGCTGGAAATCCAAGAAGCATGAAACAACCCCTCTCTCCTCTGCATAGGCAGAGTATAGATTTGCAAGAAAGGTGGTTGGAGAGCTAGTCTGGCTCAAAAGATTGTTGGAAGAACTGGCAGTTCCTTGCCCACATTCTATCTCAGTCTTTTGTGATAGTCAAGCTCCAGTGCATATGGCAAGAAACCCAGTATTTCATGAGCGTACCAAGCATATTGAGTGGATTGTAATTTTGTACGAGACAAGCTACAAGATGGACTAATCACCTTGTATCACATCCCGACAAATTCTCAACTAGTATGCATACTTACCAAGGCCTTGACAGGGATCAAGCATGCCCCCATTCTTGGCAAGTTGGCAATGAATTCCTCACCTTCAACTTTTGGGGGGGGGGGGGGGGGGTTAAAAGAGCCATTTGTCTCTCCGGGGGGGGTTTTTTTTACACATTTATAATTGTTAAAAAG
>ML286168.1:0-15030 GCA_005239495.1 Nicotiana undulata
CGTGGTCGAAATTCGAGGTTCGGACCAAAACCCGATCACCCATATCCCCACGATTAAGAATATGTAATTTGTTTTAAGATTCGACCCCAAATTGGGGATGAATCACCCAAAAATCCCAAAACCTAGGTTCTACCCAAAAGCCACAATTTTTTAATTGATTTCATGAGTTTAAGCCTAGTTTTCTAGTGATTAGTGATGGATAATGGAAGAAAACGAAGTTATGAAGCTTACCCGAGTAACAATGGAGGAAAAGTAGACTCAAGGCTCGAAAATGGAGATTGGGGATGGAGGAGAGGGCTTGACTTGAAGAATTCCCGTGTTTGATATTCTGTTTTGGACTTAAGAATTAACTGGGCGAAATCCTTCTCTGCGATCGCGGAGAAGGGAATGCGATCGCGGAGTAGGACCTGGTTGGTGAAACGCGATCGCCGAAAGGAATCATGTGATCGCACAGTACGCTGGGCTAAACTACTGCGATCGCGAAGGGTAGAGTGCGATCGCAGAGCTTCTAGAATCACATCACTGCGAACGCGGAGCATAAGTTGCGATCGCTGAGAGCATCTGAGACCCCCTAACCACCTAACACTACGCGATCGCACTGAACAAAACCAGACACCAGAAACACCAGCAAAACACCAGATATTTTTTACCTTAGACTCACCCCGTAAGCTAGCCGAAACTCACCCGAGCCCTCAGGGCTCAAAACCAAAAACACACACGACTCCCAAAACATCCTATGGACTTGTTCAAACTTTTAAATCATTAAAAATATCATTAAAAACCATGAATCAAACCTCAAAATCTAATTAACCAAACTTAAGAACTTTAAGATTCTAGAATTCACTTTAATACGCCGAACCGACCTAAACTGCTCGGAACGACCTCAAACTTTACAGATAAGTTATAAATGACACCACGGAACTATTCCCGATCTCGGAATCTCATTCGGACCTCGGGAACATAACACTACTTTCCAAGCCACATTTCAAATTCTTTAAAACCTCAAAGTCTTTTTTTTTATATCCGAAACCACTCAATTCACGCCCGTTTTACACCAAACTTTACAGATAAGACAAATAATATATAATAAATCTGTTCCGGGCTCCGGAACCATAATACGGACCCGGCAACACGGTTTNTCCGGAAATGTTGACCGAAGTCAACTATATTCATTTATTAATTATCAAAACTCATTTTTTAATCAAATTTTCACATAATAGCTTCCCGGCTACACGCCCGGGCTGCGCACACATATCGATGTGAGACTAACGGAGGCTCTCGGAGCCTCGAAACACAAATATAGCTTAAATTACATAAGATGACCTTTTAGATCATCACATGGCTGCTTCATCATATGATTTTAGACCATTCAGCATTGTAGCATTGTTGCCTGTTGGCAAAGTTAAATATAACAAAAAATTGAGCATTAAACTTTTTGAAACTTTACATTCAAGTCATTTTTCTCAAAGAAGTTATAAAAATCGAGAAAATCTAAAATATGTACTAAAGAAGTTTCAAGGTGTGGTTACGGTCTATATCTTCCCAATTAATTAATGACGCTTAATAATTTTGAAATAAAAAATGCGCAACACTTTTGTATAGTCTTTTTTGATACTGTGATATGATTTTTAGTTATATTCATATCAATGAAATTAAGACTTGAAAGAAGCTAAAATTCAGTGGAATTAACATGGATGACATTAGAATTTGATGGAACATATCTACTTAAAAGGTAAACTTAATTTGTTTGACTGAGATGATTGAATAGTTTTATGGGACATAGTTTCTTCTTTATCATACAGTTAAATAAGATTAACAATAATTTTTTTTTTGAACTTACATAACTTTTTTAGTTTTTTTTAAATAATTCTAACACAAATTTAATATTATTTATTTAACTTTACAAAATTTATACTCATTGAAATTGAATACACGCGTAACACGCGTACCAATTGACTAGTACTATATTAAAAGCATGAAGCCCTAACTTAAAAAGTCAAATTACTTTTATACCCCTCATATCTTAAAAAACTATTTGCTATAATAATTGGAAGAAACTAAAAGCCACAACGAGTATGTAACCAACAGTCACCAGACGTTGTGACGAGTCCTAGGCCAACATTCATCAAACGGTACACTCTCCTTCTTTGCTTTGTCTTTTTCATTTGTTCATTAATTTTATGTTAAATAAACACACTCCTTTGACATCCTTCCACCAAGTCCAAACTTCATCAAACTTTAAATTTCCATTTTTCGTTAATCTAGCAATTTGTCCCAATTATCTTATGTAATAATATATAAAAATCAAATGCATACAATAGAAAGCCAATATTTCATATACTTGTTTAAAAGTTGATAATGTCTACAAACAACCCCAAGTGTTACCTATTTTTCATACGGTGCATACTTGATTTTCTTTGTTCATGTCTCTATTAGCATGAAAAGATTGTTATTGAATTTTTCGACCCGTTTGTCGTTAATATTTCCGTCGAAGAGATCCTTTACAAGAAATTTAAAGATAAATTGTTGCTCATTTAAAATTCGTTCAATCTTTCAGTTATTATTTCCGCATCGTGCCTCAAAATAATGGATATGTATTTATCTGCTCAATTTGTTTCTGCCATTGTCTGTAATTTAATTTTTACAGTTTGAAGATTGCTCTATGCTTTAGTTACTTAGATTATATTGTCATTGGATCCTATTGACACTGACCGTCATAGTGATTCAAAGCCCTACAGTTATTGTTGAGCATTTATTAGAGTATTATAACAGTAGTCTAACACCATTTAAATGTATTTGGATACCTTCATATTATTGTTTTGAGAGAAATAATATTTTATTAATTACCTTTTCAAATACATTAATTTTTTCTAATATAAGAATAATGTCCAAAAATATTTTCTCATGTTCTCTTTTAATGCTTTGGTTTTAATCATGATATATTAAATAACACTATTTAACTTTATTGAGTTAAATCATCTCAAGTTTTTCGTAACAAAAAACTGTTTAGGAGATCGCATAAAAATAATGTTATGTAGATCCCTTATATGATGAGTTTCTACACGTAAGCATGAGTTCTATTAAATTCCGATATTCTTGGACATGGTGAAAATTTTGAAAAGGGAAAATATTATTTTCACATGAATTTTTTTCGTTTTATCTTTCTTACAGGTCTAATATTTTTCTTCTTTTCTTAGAGATCAAACAAATATTATATGGAGTATAATTTACTGGACTAAAAGAAAAGAAGCACAGATAAAAGTTAAAAAATATATGGGATTGATTGGTGCAAAAGGAGAAACTATAGTTAGATATAGTAAAGAAAATATAGTTAAATCTCTCTTTCTAAAGAAGGTAGTTACAGAGTTGTTAAAGTAAAATTTTGAATTTTCTTTTGGTGTTTTTAATCTCTTGCTCCATTGGGTATTGACTCAGACTTCGTCAATTACCAATTTATCTCTCAAATTACTAGAAATTCCTTTAGGGTTTCAATATCTTCGAGAAAAGAGTACTATATATACACACACGATATACTTGAGGCTAATAGATACATCATACAATAAGAAGTCGAGTAACTTTATTTGGTATATATGTAACGCACGTGCCGAAAAAATAATGGACCGGCCAAATGAATTAATTAAATATCATGTAAAGATCACCTTTTAAATGAGACTTCAATTTGTCAGCCTATTTATGAAGATCTAATATATGATATTATGAATCTTTTAGAAGATGTCATTTTATTAATAATAAAATTTGGATACAACGAAAAAAGAAGGCAAGGGCCAATTGGAGCCTTCTTTCTAACCAATAAGAATATTTCAACAATCATAAGCGCAAAATACACAACTTACGGAAGAAAGACAGATGAAAAGCTTCTACATAAGAAAAAACAGCAGCTTATGCGCATTGGAAGTTCTTGGGGGCATACTTTCCACAGTTGTTGAGCAACAAACTGAGGGAAAGAGGGACATTAAGGTTAATTCCCAACACCTTAGCTTTAATGGCAGTGCAAAGGCAAACAGCAGCATCAACATCAGCAAGTCCTTGAATTAGAGAGCAACACTCGGTCTTGGCTGGGTTACTTCCAATAACAAGGTGCACCAAATCATTCAACAAGTTGGCACACACTTTTAGCTTAAGTGTGTCCTTTGGGCACTTACCCTTTGATGATGGAGTTGATGGGGTAGAGGGGGTAGAGGGGGTAGGGGTAGGCTTGGGGTGGGGCTTGGGGGTAGGGTGGGGCTTGGAGTGTGGGGGTGGTGGGCATGGGACATAAGTGGAACTAACCATAGTGAAAAAGAGAACGTTCAAAGTGAGAAGAAGGGCAATGGAGGATGCAGCAAACTTGGCCATTTTTCAGTGTTAATTAGCACTCTCAACTATTGATTGAATGTGACTAATGTAGTGAAAATGCTGTTTGCTTGGTGTTTGAAAATGATAAAATGAGTGGGTATTTATAGGTAGATATTCTGATTATTTTTTTCTTCTAATTTCTATTTTTGGAAATTAATGAAGAAAATTGAGAGAGTCCCATGTGGCCTCATTGCAGTGAAAATATAGAGAAATATCAAGACAAGCTGGCAAATGCAACTTGAGAAAGGACTATTATTGGATTATAAACTTGTAGTTTTGTGGTTTTCATTAGTTGTCTATTATCTTCTTCCTCAAAGATTAAATTATCCATCCTTTATTTTCACATGGGACTTTTATTATTATTCTGTTTAATTATTGAACATTGTTCTTAAAAACGCAAGACCTGTGCCAAGATCTGGATCCCATCAACATCAATATTTTTGTTCGTCTTGGAAACTAGTAGCTATCCAGCCTAAGCATTTTTAGGATTCGTACATGACTACCAAGAAGTTTCTTCATTTACATTTTGCTATTGATACTGATTGACAAGTTACTATATAATGTTTCTTGATCTGGTGGTAAAAACAATAACTATATCTTAGTCCAAACAAGTTAAAATGAATTATATGAATCCTTACTGATAGTTTCTGCGCATTTAAAATCATCTTGGGCCGTCATTATACAAAATAAAGTAAATATTGTAAATGTACCTTAAAGTAAATGAAGTAACATCTCCTGCTAACGTGAGAATCTCGTTAAAAGTTTTCTAAAAAGCATAGTGCCCTAGCGTAAATGTATTAGCATGATTAAAACATATTCCCAGCTAATTGGTTTCAATTTCTCGTTCCAGAGCAAAACAAGAAAATGAAAATATTGTGATTGATGTGTATGAATATCATCCATATATAGCTACAGTATTTTTCTAATTGTTACTACATGTTGCTATATTGATTTGAGAACAGCAAACTTACCTAATAGTACTCCACTTACTTAACAACAATTGTTTCCACAGCAGGACAATATATTATATTTTAGAGAATGACACGCAGAAATAATTAAAATTAAGCCGTGATGCGAAAGTGTTTTAATTAACTGATTAATAATGTGTTAATTCAGTGATCAACCTTGATAAATAATAATGGTGTTAATCAGTAAGGAATATCCTATGATCGTGGCCTCGTGGGTCGTGTGACTTGCGCTCCAATGTCCTGATTAGATGAGAATAATTACTTTCTTCTCTATAGAACATGACTTAATTTCAGCATGCAAACTTAGAAATACAATAGATGGTACATAGTACCTTACTTTTCATTTTTCTATTTACCATTTGCATTTATCTCGCAACGCGTTATAAGTATACCTTTTCACTTAACTCGTGAATTATGTCACACAACTATGGGTGTTAAATGAGCCGATTAAGTCGATTTTGGGCGGATAAAAATTGTTTGAGTCAATAATGGATTGGTCAATGACCGCCCAAAAGTGAAATGGATTGGATCAAAATAAACTAAAATTTGGGTCATAACTCAACCCGTCCAATTCTTACCAACCTCTAATTAATACTATGGGTTATTTTCTTATGAGTTGCATAAGTACTAAATAAGAACTTTTTTTTCATTTGTTATGGTCATAAACAAACATATCAAAGAATAAAGAATTATCTTAAAGATATTTTGTCCAAGTTACTCATGTATCAATTATGGATAAAAATCGAGAAACTTTCAGAAACCACTATTTTTTAGTGGTTATTAGTTAGTTGTAGCTACCATTCACTATATTATATCCTATAGCTATGTTTTCAGATTTTTAGAGTCTATTCGATGCATTTAAGTTATTATATTCATGAATATAGTAGCATTTGTAGGCGTGAAACATGGGATTACAACTAGATAGATTTTTGTATTCGAGTATATTCGATTGTATTCATGGCGTGAAACATGGGATTACAACTAGATAGATTTTTGTATTCGAGTATATTCGATTGTATTCATGGCGTGAAACATGGGATTACACTGTTTTAAACGGAAAGTGAATCAATTAACATAATGGACTCCTAATATAACTCAACAAACTCAATTATATAACACGCAAATTTTGTATTTCCAGTTATAAAAAAGATTCTCAACTGAAAAACACCCCAAAAATATAGAAATCTTTAGAGAAATTATATAATACATCTAAATACATAAATTATATTAATTAAAAAAAACATATGAATACATTCATGGAATATAGTGAGACAGTGAATACAATGAAATACATAGAATACATCGGGATACATTTAAATACAATTTAAAAAAGACAATGAATACAATGAATTACATAGAATACGGCGAGATACATTGAAATACAACGAAAAAAACGACAATGAATACAATGAAATATAGCGAGATACATTGAAATATATTAACAGAAAATTCAAGTTGCTCAGCCCCCAACTCCGTCGTCTTTGTTCAAGAACAACCCTAATGTTGTCTCGTTGAAGCAACATCAGTATCCAGTCCTCGCTCGCCGTCACCGTTGCCTCCGGTTGCCGACGATCCACCGCCGCCTTTAATTCCAACCGTTGTTGCATTGGAGATCGTACGTGATCGAAGTTTCCATGGATTCCAAAAGTAGTAGGGAATCAATCACGAGTAGTACCATTTAGAATCTGCAGGGTCCTTCACCGGCGGCGATGAAGGCTTCGATAGAGGCACTGCCAATTGCTGAAATTGTATAAGAAGAAGAATAGAGGATATGAGATCGGGAAGTAGAGAGAGAGAGGGGGAGAATATATATGGGGTAGGAGATAGGAGAAATTTGAGGGGATATGAGAGAGAAAAATAATACAAAGCTTATTTTATGCCTTAATGGTAGGAGGTATCCATAAATAGATATTGACTATAAAAAATTAAAAAATAGCTATAAAATATAATTCTTTAAGAATATTTATTTAAAATAAATGAAGTATCAATTTTTATTGATATGAGTTGGGTCAAGTCGGGTTCAGTTCAATAAATGAACAGCTCAATAACCAAACAATCTTCAACGAATTGGACGAGTCATTTGGGATTGGGCCAAATTGAACAGCCCTGCACACAACTTTTATTTTTTCTTTTTCTTTTTTGGTAAAAAACAACTTTGATTCATAACCAAACAAATGTGAGTCATTTTATACTAGTCGCATCTTCGAAATCCCGTGTAAAGACAGATTAAACTACAAATGATAAACAAGAAGGATCTGTCCTGTCACCTTCGTTGAACTTCTAGGCACCTATATTTCGCATCTTATGCATAAAAACAACAAACAAATAGCAAAGTGCATCAACTTGGTTTTATCAAATTTTCAAAATCCAGGCTACAATAGTTCAGGCCATAATTTTCAAACCCGTGACTCAAAATACCAGAATTTATGGTTTACTTTGAATATGAACAAGTATAAAAAATATCTAGTCCTTTGATTATGGATTACTAAATAAAAAGTTAAATGAAAATCTTTTAGTGAACATATCCAATGATAACTTCGCATTAGCATCTTTGACGATAAATTGTCAATATATGCGGCGAGTTGTTTGGATTTCTATAGACTCGCCCCGAGCCACGATGTATCAATACCACATATTATTATAGTGCTAAAGAGAAAACTAACTGAGAATATGAATCACTAATGTCTATATTCACATTTTGACCAAAGGATATGATTGTGTTTCACAATTGTGCTTTCTAATATTGACTTCGCTCATATTGATGAAAACATAAATAGGCCACACAAGCTCCTTGACAGAACATGAAAATGATAACATTTTGGACTATTGTCTTATATTCAACTAGTTGCACAAATTGGTGATTCTTGAAAACTAAACCACGTACTTTAAATTCGTTTTTCCAATAAAACGGAATGGACTATTATGTACTCTCTCCGTTCTACTTTAAGTGATTTTTTGGCACTTTTCAAGGGCAACTTTGAAAAAAAAAATTAATTCCTTCTTGATATTTGGATAAATCAAATATAGTGGACCATAAAAAAAAAATCACTTAAAGTGGTCCGGAAGGAGCAATATTCAACTAGCTGCACAAATACGTATTTGAATTTTGTATACCCAATATTCAACTAGTTGCAAATCAACTGTAACGACCCGACCGGTCGTTTTGAGAATTTAAACTCTGTTCGGCGACGTAAGGTCATGAACAACTTCACATTGGGTATACCTGTTTAACCAAAGAATAAGATCCTTTGACTAAAGCTTAATTTAGGATAAACTCGGGGTACTGATAATCGAATTAGTAAAATAAAGAATAAAGTAGTAATAATTTAGAGAGCGATATGCAAAGAATAAAATAGCTTTGTCTCCGAGAATTCAGATGTCCTTGTTTGTTACATTTTTATCCGTTTTATATGGATATTCTCCTAGTACAACGTTTGTTTTCTGTCATGATAGCCTATTTAATGATTAATTATTACATTAATGAGGCGTTACGATGGTGAATAGTAACTATTAATTTAGGAGTTACATAACGTACAAGAGATTGATTGCTGATCTTCGAATCTGCCCATTATTGCGTCCGGATTCGTTGTGACCGTGTCTCTTCTTCTTTGATGATCTTTCCGCAGCTAATTCCTTGTATTGACCGTACCTTTTTATCCCGTGTCCACGTGTGATGTTTTATTTGGTCCACCTGGCTGGCTGAGTCATCCAAAATTTGTACACGTATGAGGCTATATTTTTTACCAATACAGATAGTCCCCCCACTTGCCATGTATTGAGCGTATAATACTTGGTAAGTGGATACTCATTTATGGCGGGAATATTTTGCCGCCGCTTTACCTCGAAACCTTGTATTCTTTTATGGACGCATGCGTCGTACATCACTTCCATTTAATGCTTCTTCCACGTGTTCGTTTCTGATTGGTTCTAAAATGACCCGGCGCCTTTTAGGGCTTTTTGCGGCTGCATCAGTCCCTAAGTGACACTTTTAATTATGACTTTTCATCATTACCTTTCTAAGTTTTGACGGTCGCCATTAGGTATAAATAGTAGTCTTCTTTCCTTCCTTTTTACGAAAGACTTCCATAACTTAATCTTTTCTTTGTGTGAAAGAATTTCTTCTTTGTTTTCATAAATATGTCTTCCTCAGGCCAACCTAAGAAGGTTATTGACGTTGAAGCTTTGGCTTCTTCTTCTGCTCCGTCTAGGAGTCGGAGAGGTGGCCGTCTAAGGAGCCTAGGACATACCTCTACTAGAGGTTCTTCCTCTCCTTCCTCCGCTAGGTCGTTGTTTTCTCCGAGGGGTAGATCTTCTCATTCTGTTTCTAGGAACAAGGATGATTTTCATGAACCCAGAGTTGATGAAATCATTCCTGCTGAGATAGTTTTCCCAGAAGTAAATTCTCCTATCGCCGAACATGCTCATTCTTTAGATAGTGTCGAGAAATATGCTACCATCATTACTGTAGGTCACATTCCTATTGTTCGTAGGGAGTGCTCTTGGGAGTCTAATGTTCCTATTCTTGTGCCCAGTGATACTCAAAGAATTACGTCTTACAAGACGAGTTTTTCTTACGTCTATACTTACCCTTTCACATTAGGATTTCAGCCTCTTGTTGACCCTGTTATCATAGAATTTTGTCATTTTTTCAACATTTGCCTAGGATAAGTTGGTCCTTTAGTATGGCGTGTTGTTGCCTGTTTGAGAATTCTAACTTCAAGGGTTTCTGTCCCTTTTACCTTTCATCATCTGATGCATTTATATTCTCCTGCTTTATTCTATCAAGGGGTTTTTACTCCGGTTGCCCGAAGTAAGAGGGTTTTAGTGACCCCTGGCGATGACAAAGACAGAGGTTGGTACCTTAGGTACGTGGTTGTTCCCACTGCTGTTTTAGTGGGTGAAAGTAATCTTCCCTTCCCTGAGAAGTGGAATCGTGCACGTAAGTACTTTGATTCGCACCTGTTTTATTTACATAAAATTTATTTTGTGTTTCTAACACCATATCTGTTTTCTTCTTATTTACAGCAACTATGAATGTTGTCGAGAATGTTTCCGACATTCGTAGTTGGGTAGAAAGAGTTGACTGCTGCTCCTGCCGAGGAAAGATCCTGGAAGTACTTTTCGGCAAAGTACAAGTGGATTGTCAAGACCCATGGTAAGTTGAGTTTTTTTTTATTAACTCTTTCTCTTTTCTGATAGGGTTTTCAACCCGTGGGACATCTTCATCACTTCCGAGGATGTCATTATCTCATGCCCAGGATATTCTAACCAGTACTTCAAAAAGGAAAGTCCAAGATCCCCGTTCTGGAGGGGAAGATGAAGGTGGAGAAGAGGGTGCTTTAATGTACCGGGTGAGAAGAAGGCGGGTAGTTTCGGATGACGAGTCTACTCCCGCACCTCTTTCTTCCGTGTTGGCCACCAGGCCTTCTTCTTCTCGTGATCAATCTCAGTCCCAGTACCCAGCTCGAGACCCTGCCGAGCGTATGTTTCACGAAGGGTTTGACATGGACCCTGATGATATTCTCTTAGCTACTATTTACCCGCGCTTTGCTGCTATTTCTGCTCCCCAGGTTACTGTTTTTGTTCCTCCTTTAGTTCCTATTATCTCCTCAGTTTCCCTTCCGTCCGTCTCTATTAAAGCGCCCGTGGCTTTTTGCCTTCCGCCCCTTCTGTCTCTTTTGCTGCTCCTTCTGTCCCTACTTCCGTGCCTTCTATTATAGAAGAAGGGTCTTCCAGCAGGGAGATGAGAAGGGTCATGATTGAGGTTCCAGCTGGGGGAAGCCTTTTTAACAAGATTAGTACCGGTGAGCCGGAAATGTGGCTCAAGCCTTTAATTGGCTCAGAAGAAAGAGCCAAACTTGACAGCCATGCATCTCTTACTTGGGCTAATGAGGTGGTGCACAATTCCTTAAAGGTATGTACTTTTTAAAATACCTTTTGCACATATATTGTTTCTTAATTAACAGTTTAACACTTTTTATTGTTTCACTATTTTTGCAGACGGTGTTTGGAGCTCATGAAGAGAATCTCCAATTATGAAAAAGAGTTGCAAGTGCTGCGTGGGCTTGATGATATTAAAGCACACTATGAAAGCCTTCAAATAGAGATGGAAGCTCTGGAAGATGAGAGAGATACCTTAAAGGAGCAGCTGAAGACCGTCAAAGGAGAGCTAGCAGTGGAGAAGGCTTCTTTCAGCCAAGTCAATAAAGACAAGGATGCTCTTGAATCTTCATTTGCTGAGCAGCTGTCAAAAGCCACGGAAGAGATTTGGTACTTGAAGGACTTGTTGGGGCGAAAAGAAGAGTATTCTGGAGAACTCGTACGTAATCTCTCCCAAGCCCAAGAAGATCTCCGTGAAGCCTTGGCGAAGGTCCAGAATCTGGAGGAGTCAGTCGCACCTTTGAAGGTTGCCCTTGAAGTTGCTGAAGCTGAAAATGACAATTTGAAGACTGAACTTCAGGTATGGTCGAGAGACTATAATGAGCTTGAAGAGTCAACAACTGTTGAAGTGGGTTGGGCATATATGAATGCTCGCCACAACACACTGATGGAGATGAGTAAGTAGGCTTCTATGTTGATGCTGAGATTGCAAAGTCTAAAGAAGCTATAGATAAGACACAGCAAGGTATTGATCTCTCTCCAGTTGATGAAGCAGCGGACGACCCTCCAGAAGAAGAAGTTGGCTCTCCTCCTCCTCCTCCTCAAGAATGAAGACTTTTTAGTCTCCCCCTTTTTTTTATTGGATTGGTGTAATTAATCCCAGCTTCATCGGAAGTAAGTTTGAAATTTCTAAAGTCCCCAACTGACAACTTAGGGGCATCTAAAAATGTACATATTTATGCAGCTAAGTACTTAGTTTAGTACTTAGATTTTTACTTAGCTGCTTTTACATTAATACAATGCTTTTTTGAGACTTTTGTGAATTTTGAGCCTTACTCTTTACTCAAGTCTATCGCTTCTGCTTTCGTGAGGTTTCTGTTCGTACCTCTTAGCTTTCTTTGCATAAAGATGCGTGCTTTACTTTGAACCCTTTTATAGTGGGTGTAGTATAAGCTTTTGCCTTTGTTTATAAAAGGCTTTGTTTATGAATTAGGGCCCTTTTAATTAGTGTTTTAATGAAGAAAACGTCTCAACTTCATTGAAAATGCAATAGAGTAATAGGAATTTTCCACATGTTTTAAGAATGTTTTTTGTGAGAGGTTTTTGCTTGAACTTTCACAACATTTTACATGTGTTACGTTTGTCATCTAAAACTCATGTTGCAACTGTTTGTTTTAACATATTTAATAATCACTTGTATTTCGTAACTGTTTTTTAGTAGATAACAGTTTTTTCGAGTTAATAGAAGGAAGTAACTATTTTTCATTAGTAACAGTTTTCGTAAGTATTGGGTTTTTTCCCATGACTGTTTTATTTGCAACAGTTGTAAGTACGAGAGAAATGTATTGTAATCCGTAACTGTTTTATTTGATAACAGTTTTGAGAATATATACAAGGGTTTTGATCTTTCATCCGTAACTGTTTTTATTTGAATAACAGTTTTCTATTTGAGTACAAAGATTTCGTAACTCTTTTGATTACAACAGTTTTGGCTAAGTACAATGATGATGATCTTCTATCCCTAACTGTTTTAGATGTAACAGTTTTTTGTATAAGAGATGTACATTTCTTCTTTGTAGCTAATATTTTGCCTTCTAATCTGAACATGGTTCGGGGGTTTTCAGAGTAGGCTTTCGCAATTCTTGTGCCGGAGTCTTCAGTTCTTTTGCTCGTGTCACTTGACTTGTTAGGTGAATGGTTTTTTTAGGCTCGAGTGTTCTGACTTCTGGTAGTCTTTGCTTCCTCTTGGCCTTCCATATTATATAGTCCCCCAAGTGTTTGAGCGTTTGAAGAAGGAGATCTCGAGTACTTGATCATTCCTTCCTTGTGGTCCTTTCCCTAAAAAAGGAAAACATTCCGGACTCGAAGGTATATACCTTTTTAGATGATGACTGCTTAACCCTTTAAAATATCCATCAGAAAGTGTAACCCTAGACCGGGAATTATGTTATTTCCTCGCGTCTTTGCAGGTCTAATGTCATCATCTGGTGATGGGTTAGCTTTTTGCCTATCATCTAAAAAAGTTAGTAAAATTTTAAATATTCAAAAATAAAGTCTAACATGGGGTACCTGACCGGGGGTACTTCTTTTCCTCATAA
Source organism: Nicotiana undulata (assembly GCA_005239495.1). Lineage (NCBI taxonomy): Eukaryota > Viridiplantae > Streptophyta > Magnoliopsida > Solanales > Solanaceae > Nicotiana > Nicotiana undulata. The sequence goes on from ML286168.1 coordinate 13,523, forward strand.
ATAGTACTTCTTCAGGTGGATGGCGTTCCAACTTGTTGGTAGAATCCTGCCGTCCATGGCTTCCAACTCGTACGCGACTTTGACTGCTATGCCTCGGACCTTATAGGGACCTTCCCAATTTGGGTTTAGTTTAGCAGCTCCTGCTTCCTTTGTTGACTGGAAGACCCTTTTAAGTACAAAGTCCCCAATTTTGAAATACATGAGATGAGCTTTGCGGTTGTTGTACCGTTCTATGATTTGCTTTTGAGCTGCCATACGTATTAAGGCTGCATCTCTTCGCGACTCGAGCAGGTCTAGATTGGTCTGGAGTTCAACATCATTCATTTGTTCCGTAGATGTTGTTACTCTAAGACTTGGTTTGCCAATTTCCACGGGTATTAATTCCTCAGAGCCATAAACGAGTGCGAAAAGACTTTCTCCCGTAACTGTTTTTGATGTAGTCCTGTATGCCCATAACACCACTGGTAATTTGCCAGGCCAATTGCCTTTGGCTCTGTCTAACCGTTTCTTTATATTCTTGATGATGATTTTGTTCGTGGATTCTGCTTGTCCATTAGCTACGGGATGATATGGTGTTGATGTGATCCGTTTGATTTTCCAACTATCGAAGAATTCTGTGATTTGAGAGCCTATAAATGTGGGGCATTGTCACACACGATCTCCTTTGGAATTCCAAACCGGCATATTCTATTTCTCCATAAGAAACTCTTAACCTCCTTTTCCCGCACCTGTTTGAATGCTTCTGCTTCTACCCATTTTGTGAAGTAATCAGTAAGTACAAGTAGGAACCGTACCTGACCTTTAGCTGGGGGAAGAGGTCCTACTATATCCATTCCCCATTTCATGAAGGGCCATGGTGATATAATAGAATGTAACAATTCTGCTGGTTGGTGCATTTTATTAGCGAACCGCGGACATTAGTCACATTTTGATATGAAATTCTCCGCGTCTTCTTCCATCTTGGGCCAGTAATATCCTGCTCTGATTAAGTTTTTTACCAAAGATCTTGCACCTGCGTGATTTCCACAGTGGCCCTCATGGACTTCTTTTATCACAAACTCCGTCTGGTTAGGTCCGAGGCACTTAACTAAGGGTCCTCCAAACATTTTGCGATACAAGGTGTTGTGAACTAAACAGTATCTCGCTGCTTTGCGACGGAGCGCTTGAGCTGCTTTTTTGTCTTCAGGTACGATACCGTTCTGCAAAAAGTTAAGAATTTCGTTTCTCTAATCCCAAGTTAGATTTTTGAAAGATACCTCATTCTTGCTGTGATCGACTGTCGAATGGAAGAGGTGTACGACGATAGTGTTGTATTTATTGGTTTCGTCCGTAACTGCTGCGAGGTTGGCCAATGCATCTGCTTCAGCATTTTCCTCTCTAGGTATTTGTATTATTTCCCACATTTTGAACTGTCTCACATGTTCTCGTGTCTTTTCTAAGTACTGTTGCATTCGAGTTTCTCGAGCGATGTAAGTCCCCTGTATTTGATTTACCACCAGTTGTGAATC
>ML286168.1:15241-28505 GCA_005239495.1 Nicotiana undulata
ACAATACCTAATCCTGCTCCTTTTATATTAGATGAACCATCTGTAAATAGGGTCCACTGACCTGAGTTTATACCATTGAAAAGTTGTTGTTCCTTTTCTACTTCAAGAGTAATATTATTGCTAAAGTCAGCTACAAAGTCGGCCAATATTTGTGATTTAATTGCAATTCTAGATTGATATTTTATATCATGTTCACTTAATTCTATGGCCCATTTGGCTAATCTTCCTGACAGTTCTTGTTTATGCAAAATATTCCTTTAAGGATATGAAGTTACGACAGTAATTTGATGACATTGAAAATAAGGACGCAATTTTCTTGATGCCATTATTAATGCTAAAGCTAATTTTTCTAGATGTGGATATCTAGTCTCTGCATCTAGTAAAGTTTTGCTTACATAATAAATGGGAGATTGTTTACCTCTTTCTTCTCTTACCAGTACTGCACTTACGGCAATTTCTGAGACAGCCAGGTAGATGTATAATCTTTCTCCTTCTTTTGGCTTTGATAGCAATGGTGGTTTTGACAAGTAGACCTTCAAGTCTTTTAAAGCCTGTTGACATTCTTCAGTCCATTCGAACTGATTTTGCTTTTTAAGAACTGCAAAGAATTTAAAGCTTTTTTCGGAAGACTTAGAAATAAATCTCCCTAGAGCTGCTATTCTTCCTGTCAATCTTTGGACTTCTTTTTTATTTCTCAAGATTTCAGGTATTTCTTCTATAGCTTTTATCTGTGCTGGATTTACCTCTATGCCTCTGTTAGACACAAGGAATCCCAAACATTTACCAGATTGTACTCCGAAGGCACATTTTTCTGGGTTGAGTTTCATATTGTACCTGCGTAAAATATCAAAAGTGATAGAGAGATGTTGTAGATGATCTACCGCTTGTATTGACTTTACAAGCAAATCATCGATGTAAACCTCCATTGTTTTGCCCAAATGTTCTTGGAACATTTTTGTGACAAACCTTTGATAAGTGGCACCTGTATTTTTTAACCCAAAAGGCATAACATTATAACAATAGGTCCCCCGGTTAGTAATGAAGGAAGTATTTTCTTCATCCAAAGGGTCCATTTTGATTTGGTTATAACCAGAATATGCATCTAAAAATCTTAACAATTTGACCCGCGGTTGCATCGATCATTTGATCTATATGTGGCAAGGGAAATGAATCTTTAGGACATGCTTTTTTTAAATCAGTATAATCGACACATAGCCGCCATTTGCCGTTCTTTTTGGGTACTACTACAGCGTTAGCTAGCTAGTCAGGATATTTTACCTCTCGTATCGAACTTATATTTAAAAGCTTTTGGACTTCTTCATCGATCACTTGATTTTTGAAAGATCCTTGTTTTCGTTTCTTTTGTTTAACAGGTACGAACGATGGATCTTCGTTTAACTTGTGAGTCATCACTTCTGGTGGGATACCTATCATATCCGAATGGGACCATGCAAAACAATCCTCATTAGCCTTTAAATAATTGACAAACGTACCTTTTTGTTCTGGAGTTAATCTTTCTAACAATTTTATGCCAATGTAAAGTTTCCTTTCGGGCTTTTGTTTAGAGATGGGAAGAGCCTCGAGTTCTTCAGCAGTTGTTTTGATATGTTCTTCTTCTTTTGGTTCATCAATAAAATCTGGTCTGGAGTTTGTGTCCGCATGTTCTGGCTCATTCTTGATGATTACATGATTTGTTTTGTCATTACCCTCTTTCGTACCTATTGGAATATCTATTTCTTTGGTACGTAGCTGATCAAAAGTTTGTTCCATACCTGTTTGTTGATGAGCCTCTGTTTGACAATTCGTTGTTTCTTTCGCGTCTCTTTTGTTGTTAAGAGTTATTGAATTAATATTCCTCGAGGTTTGCTGATCACCCCTGATCTGCCTTATTCCCCATTTGGAAGGGAATTTTATTACTTGATGTAAAGTAGATGGGACTGCTTTCATATCATGAATCCATGGTCTTCCCAAGATGACGTTGTAAGCCATTTCTGTGTTAATGACTTGGGATTTTGCAGTTTTGATGACTCCCTCAGCATAATTGTTGAGTTCGATCTCTCCTTTAGTTATCACTGTTGAATTGTCGAACCCTGATATGGCTCAAACCTTTGGAATCATTGTGTTTTCTACTAGCATTTCTTCTATGACTTTCATCAAAATAATATTGACTGAACTGCCTGGATCAATCAACACCCTTTTAACGTTAGTGTCATGAATGAGTAAGGATATTACCAGCGCGTCATTGTGTGGAAGTATTAATCCACCAAAGTCTGCGTCGTCAAAAGATATTTGTTCTTCCCTCATTTCTTCTCGAACCCGCTTTCCGTGGGTGCTCGTGACTTTTGATGTTAGCTGGCAGACTATCCCGTTTACTTCTTCTCCTCCATGTATGACATTAACAGTCCGTTTTGGGGAGGGTGGTTTTGGTGGCTCCTGCCTGTTCTTCATATATGCCTGTTTACCTTTATCACTAAACAAGTTTGTTAAATAACCCTGTTTTAATAGATGTTCTGTTTCACCTTGTAAATATCTACAATCTGTTGTTCTATGGCCGTGATCATTGTGGAATTCACACCATTGATCGAGGTTCCTCCTGTTAGGATTAGAACGCATTTCTTTCGGCCATTTAACTTTGTCTCCCATACTTCTTAGTATTGAGACGAGCTCAGTGCTGCTTACATTAAAGTTATGGTGTCCAATTCGGGTAATATCCCGGAATTGTTCATCTTGATCTCTCCTGGAACTAGATGAGGATGAATTTTGTATCTCTTCCCGAAGGTTTTGTATTTTCGAACCTGGGACGTAGGTCACGTCTCGAGGGTCCTAAGTAAGGATCATACCTGTTTTTACCTGACTTTTTCTCTGATTCTAGGCGTCTTGTTCTGTGATATTCTTCATCTTTTGATCGTGTAATTATATCCTCTTCAATCCTTAGTTTAGTACTGTACCTGTTGTATACATCATTCCATGTCGTGGCTGGGAATTCTCTTAGACTCTCTTTGAGTCGTCTCGTGGCTTCTGAACTTTTCTCGTTCAAGTTACTTGTGAATGCCATGGCTGCCCAGTTGTCAGGCACCCTTGGTAGTTGCATTCTTTCCCCTTGGAATCTGTCTACAAACTCACGGAGCAATTCCTTGTCTCCTTGTTTTATCTTGAATACACCTTCCATTCGTTTTTCAATTTTTGTGCACCAGAATGTGCTTTTATAAACGGATCTGCAAGTTCAGCAAAAGAATTTATAGAGTTTTCAAGGAGAAGAGAATACCAGGTTAAGGCTCCTTTCGTGAGTGTTTCTCCGATTTTTTTGACAAGGACTGATTCTATTTCCTCTTTTGTTAAATCATTGCCTTTTACTCCAGTGGTGAAAGCAGTCACGTGATCACGTGGGTCGGTTGTTCCATCGTATTTGGGGACATCAGGCATTCTAAACTTCTTGGGTATAAGTAATGGGGCTGCACTTGGCTTCCAAGGTTGTTGAGAATACCTATCCACATCGATTCCTTTGATAATAGGCGGAACACCAGGGATTTGCTCGATGCGATCGTTTTGTTCTTTCATCTGCTTCTGCATGGTTAATAATAAATTTTGTAATTCTGAATTACTAGTCGTACCTGGTCGTGTTTCAGGAAGTGTGTTGAGAGTTTCATCCCTGGTTGAATTTGTTAACCCCGCTTGCAAATCTTCTACTATAATTGTATTATTCAGAGGTAGTGTTGGTGGTTCTGGAGGTACTTGTGGTAATCCTCTTGCAAATTCTCGCAAAGCCTTCCCCACGTATTCAACAATCATTTGCTTTATTTGATATGGTTCCACTGGTTGTTCATTATTGTTACGATTGATAGCTCTTTCAGGAGATGGTTCTCTCGAAACTTGTAGAGTTCCTTGAGGAGGAGTTGAAACTGGGGTTTCATTTCTTTGCTGGTTTTTATCGTCATTATTGTTGACGTTGTTGTTGTTGAAATTTGACATGATTTTAAGGATATCGATTGGTAGCGAAAACGATGATTATCAGATTCCCGGTAACGGAACCAATTTGTTTAACCAAAGAATAAGATCCTTTGACTAAAGCTTAATTTAGGATAAACTCGGGGTACTGATAATCGAATTAGTAAAATAAAGAATAAAGTAGTAATAATTTCGAGAGCGATATGCAAAGAATAAAATAGCTTTGTCTCCGAGAATTCAGATGTCCTTGTTTGTTACATTTTTATCCCTTTTATAGGGATATTCTCCTAGTACAACGTTTGGATTTCTGTCATGATAGCCTATTTAATGATTAATTATTACATTAATGAGGCGTTACGATGGTGAATAGTAACTGTTATTTTAGGAGTTACATAACGTACAAGACATTGATTGCTGATCTTCGAATCTGCCCATTATTGCATCCAGATTCGTTGTGACCGTGTCTCTTCTTCTTTGATGATCTTTCCGCAGCTAATTCCTTGTATTGACCGTACCTTTTTATCACGTGTCCATGTGTGATATTTTATTTGGTCCACCTGGCTGGCTGAGTCATCCAAAATTTGTACACGTATGAGGCTATATTTTTACCAATACAATACCGACCTGCGTGCGTGGTTGGATTCAGTTACCGGATAATCCAGAGTCGAATTGGGAGGCAAATTTCAATTTTTGAAGTTTAAGTGATGGGGGTTGACCGAATGTTTGACCTTTGATAAAATAGCCTCGGGATGAATTATGGTTAATTGTAACAGCTTCGTATGATGATTTTGGAATTAGGCGCGCGTCCAAAATTGATTTTGGAGGTCCGTAGAGTAATTTGAGGTAATTTGGAGAAAGTTAGAATTTCGGCGATTTCGGCCGATTGATGAAATTTTAATAACGGGCTCAGAACAGAATTCCAAGAGTGGCTGTAGGTCTGTCGTGTCATTTATGATTTGTCTGCAAAATTTTGCGTCATTCCAGGTTAAATTGATAGGTTTCGGCACGAGTTTTGATATTTGAAGTTTGAAATTCATAAGTTTGATTTTTGGTTTGATTCGTCGATTTGGTGTTGTTTTATGTGATTTGAAACCTCGAGCAAGTCCGTGTTAGGTTATATGACTTGATTGTGTGATTAGACGGGGTCCCGGGGGCCTCGGGTGTGTTTCGGATGGGTTACGGGCCATTTTTTCCAATTTTGAATTGTTGTCTTCTGGTGTCTGAAATTCCTTCATCGCGATCGCAGGGCTTCTTTCGCGATCAAGATGTGCCTCTGCTGGTCGCCTCAAAATTCTTCTTCGCGATCATGTAAAGGCCCTTGCGATCGCGTAACTCCACCTTTTTCCCTTTCGCGTTCGCGTGCACATCTTCGCGTTCGCGAAGTACAACCCAGGCAACCTTCCCTTTTCCTCTTCGCGATCGCAAGTCATGTTCCGCGATCGCATAGTGTAAGCCGGTCAGTAGCATAATTCCCTTCTATGCGATCACATATAACCATTTTTGGCCAATAATATTTTCCTCTACGCGATCGCAAGTCATGTTCCGCGATCGCATAGTGTAAGCCGGTCAGTAGCATAATTCCCTTCTATGCGATCACATATAACCATTTTTGGCCAATAATATTTTCCTCTACGCGATCGCATATGAATTCCCGCGATCGCGATGCTTTACAAACCTGGGCAGAATATAAGTTTTCAAAATCGGGGGTTTCACCATTTTTATCATATTTTGACCTCTAGAGCTCGTATCTTGGCAATGTTTGATGAATTTTTAACACAATTCTAATGGGTAAGTGTTCTTCAACTAGAATTAAATATATTCCATGAATTATTCCTTGTTTTTATCATTAAATTTGTGTTTTGGATTGAGGAAAATGTGGGTTTTGAAAGGAAATTTCTAAATTGGAAAATCATGATTTGAAGGACCAAACGATATCAGATTTTGATAAAATTTGTATGATTGAACTCGTATCGAATGGATATTCGGATTTTGTAAAATTTGACAGGTTCCGAGGTGCGGGCCCGGGGGTCGACTTTTGGGTCGATTTTTATAATTTTGTAAAGATTGAAACTTTATTATTCGAAATAGTTCCTTATACAATTTATGTGTACTTTGAAGTTGTTTTAGTTGATTCTGAGTTGTCCGGAGGTCTTTTCACCTGAGGAGTCCATTTTAGAGAACCGGGTTGTCGTCTTCGAGGTAAGTATCTTGCCTAACCTTGTGTGGGGGAACTACCCTTTAGGATTGAGTCTTCTATGTTGATTGTAGCCCGTGTACACGAGGTGACGAGTGCGTACTTAGACTTATTTTCAAATAATTTGGCCTTTTAGGATTCGTAGGTCCTTATATTTCCCGTGTATGAAGTGGTAATTGTTACATTTGAGTTCCTGATTGCTAGTTTAATTTCTTCATGTTCAAATTAGAAATTACTTGCTTAGTGTCCTTGTTTCTTATTTGGTCTTAATTGACTTAAATGAAGACTTTGCCTTTCCTACCGTTGTGCTATATCTTCCATCATAAACTGCCTATTTGACTAGAACTTGCATAATCTCGCCCTATAATTGTTTAGCAGAAATTGGAATAGCTATACGTTGGTGTCAAGCATGCACGTGAGTCGTACATTGTGATTTATATGATTTTACCTTAAGTGCTACTTAGGTTTAGTTGATAACCGTCCATGTTGATGATATTTCTTTGGTTTGCCTATTACTGAGCATTGCTCAAGCTGAGTTTATTCCGTGAAGCTAATTGTCTAAGTGAGATTGGTTATAACTGCTTCCCTTGCCGTAATGATTCGGTTTCTTTTGTTGTGAAATTGAATGTTAAGAATAGATGCTATATTTGCCTTGTTTTCCCCTCGTTACACTGCTTCTCTTTGTGCTTGGCATTCTCTTCAGTGGCTACTTCTTATGAGTGAGTTTTACCATTCTCGTTATTTGAACCGTTGTGTTTGATTTGCTCGTCGCTGTTGGCTTTTCTGTCTTTGTTGCTTTTGTGCTCGTTGTGTCAATGTACGATGTCTTGTGGTGTTCTAGTTATTCTCTTTGTTGCACTGCATTGCATATTTAAATTGGGACTACGGACATATTCTGAGAGCTTTCCCCCTGTACTGCATTGCATATTTAAATTGGGACTACGGACGTATTACGGGAGCTTTCCTCTTGTACTGCATTGCATATTTAAATTGGGACTGCGGACGTATTATGGGAGTTTTCCCCTCTGTACTGCATGACAAATTCTGAGTTACGGACTGAGTTCCGGTCGATTTATCTTGAGGAAATTATGATCAAAAGATTTTTATTGAAAAGCATTTGTCTTGCCGGAAATGATATTTGAAAGGCATTTATTGGGGAAAGTATATTTGAAGTTCATGTATTTTGAAAGAGCCATGTTTTAAAGATTTCTCTTTCTAATATATATATATATATATATATATATATATACACACACATATTCAGAGAAAGTATGTTTCAAAGAGGATCTTTCTATATTAAAATGATTATATCTTCAAAGCTTTCAATATAAACTGTTTTAAAAGTTTTCACCAATTTATTGGGTTTATTGGCTAAGGTCTGATGTGAACAAACTGACGCAGTGCTGAGTTACCAGTGTGTTTATTGTGTGGTGGTTTCCCGGTTTTGGCTTGTATTTTGTGTCCATTCTTCTGGTATTATTATGTTGTTCCGTTGATTAGTTTTTGGTAATTCCTTCCGCATTTTATTGCCATGTTGTTAACTATATCGTAAAACCTTTAGATAGATATTTTGTTCTGTCATTTCTATATTGATGCTTGTTTAATTTATTAGACTAGTGGTGTCTCGACTAGTCCTCGTCACTACTTCTTCGAGGTTAGTCTTGATACTTACTGGGCACCGCTGTGGTGTGCTCATACTACACTTCTGCGCATTTGTGTGTATAGATCCAGGTAATTATTGTTATTAGTTGCGCGGATCATTGACGAGGAGACTCAAGGTAACTTGATGCTGCGTTCGCAGGCTTCAGAGTCACTTTCTTGTATTTATTATTCATACCCTGTTGTATTCACTCCGAACAGTGGTAAGTAGAGATTTTAGAGTAAATTCGTAGAGTTTATGACTTGTATTACCGGTTTTGGGAACATTGTAATTTTGTCAAGATTTCTATATCGAGACTGTTAGATTTCTTTTATTATTGTTGTTATTCTCTAAATGTTAGGCTTACCTAGTCCCTAAGACTAGGTGCCATCACGATACCCAACAGAGGGAAATTTGGGTCGTGATAAGTTGGTATCGGAGCTCTAGGTTCATATGTGCTACGAGTCATAAGCGAGTTTAGTAGAGTCTTGCGGATCGGTACAGAGATGTCTGTACTTATTTTCGAGAGGCTACGGAACTATTAGGACAATTTCACTTCCTTCATTCCTATCGTGCGAGTTCGTTGATCTTGATGTTTGAAGTTATCGTTCCATTCTCTCACCGATGGTGAGGACACGAGCTGCGGTTCCTGATGGTGTTACCCCGAAGCAAATGTTGCAAGGGTCGGAGACAGAGGTTGACGAGGAAAACGTGCCGCAATTAAGATGCCTACCAGAACAGCCGTTGAGGAGCCGCCAGCAGTTCCAGTTGGGGGACAGGTACTGGAGGTGCCTGTTACTACCACAGACGTCAGGAGATGTGGACGCAGTTTTTGAGTATAATTGGTACATTGACTCAGGCGGGTTTGATTCTAGTGCACCGGCTACCTCACAGATCAGGGGAGGAGTTCAGACCCCCACCGTCTACACTCCAGAGCGGCGAGATCATGTTGGTCAGGGTCCAGTTTCCATGGCAGCACAACATGTGGTTTCAGCTCAGCCTGTGGTTAGGGCAGCAGCATCGGAGGAAGAGCACCTTGAAATGGAAAGGTACAGGAAGTACCACCCTCCTATCTTTCAGTGGATTGGCGACGGGTGATGCCACTGTTTTCTGGGAAAGTGTCACTATATTCTTCGTACTTCGGGTATTGTGGATACGAGCGGGATTGCTTTTGTCACGTCTCAGGTTCAGAATGAGTTGGGGTAGCCTGTGTCACACCTCCTTTTTTCACTACCCGGATTAATGAAGGGGTAATGAGGGAGTTTTTCCAATTAAAGTGACGTAATTCAATTTTTGGGATTTATTATTATTTCAGAGTCGCCACTCGGATTTTTGACGATGTTCCGGAACACCGTTTATTGAAATCCCAAACCGAGAAAATTTAGACTCTGTTTTAAGTTGTCTGCGACCAGAAATCCGAGTAAGGAATTTTGTTAACCCGGGAGAAGGTGTTAGGCATTTCCGAGTTCTGTGGTTCTAGCACGGCGCTTTAACTATTATTATTTGGCTTAAGTTATCTGATTATGCATTTTTGCCTATTGTGCATTTAACCTCTTTAAAATTTAGCCACTTTTGATATTTATAGATTTATCTTGAAAACAAGTCACGAGAATGTGCACTTGTCATGCTTTTGGACATGTTACAATTACGCCACATGAAATGTACCCGCAATTGCAACACGTGATTTTTATTATAATTTTTGAAGTTGAAAACGGGGACATGAGTTGTTGCGCCCGAGTGTAGATTACGTAGTCAAGACTATTATCGTGACAGTTTTATAATGCCTATTTGAGGCGATGTTCGGTTATTCTTCATGTTTTCTATTTGAAGGAGCATTTTAGTTTTAAGATCAATTAAGTCGTTTATGGATTTATCTTGGATAAGTTACGATGGCGTACACTTGTTGTTTTTTAACACATGGAAAACACGTCACATGAAATGCACTCGTGGTTGCTATATGCGTTTTATTAATTGTTTGGAATTGAGGGTCGGGGGCATGAGTTGCCACTCCCGAGTGTAGGTTATGGTAATCTTGAGACGATATTTGATTCTTTACCAAATTTCAAACTAAAGGGTATCATTCTACCTAGAGGATGGCCTAAGGATGAATTTCATTAGCCTAAAAGACAACACATTATGGGCTACGACCACAACTAGCCCCGTTTTTATCACGTTAGGCCATCTTAATTTAGCTATTTTTCGTAAGGAGATACAAGCTGTACAATTCCATAAACAAAATTTACAAGAAGGTCCACTGCATTATTGAATACAATTTACCTAAAGAGATTGAATGAACACATTTTGGATATTGCACAAACGGTTTCTGCCCGTTTTCAAGTTGTCTAGATTCATACTATTTAACTTCATATGTGTTGAGTCCTATTTATGTAACATTTGTACATTTATTGTAGTTACCAAATCGGAAAAATAGAAATATGGAAAAGAGTCAGAAAGTTTGTAAGTTTTATTCCTTCTTTCGAGAGTTGATGAATCTACCTTTTAAGAGATTTAACAGATTTTTACAAAGAGGCTAATTGTGATGCAAACTCGTACAAAACATCTTTGAATTACAGAATTTATACCTATTCATTTGATAATACAAAAAGAGAGATTTTCTTTGGCAAATTCATCCGAGTTTTATACAGAAAAAGTAATCCGCCAACAAATTCGTTTCTAGTTTATATATATATATATATATATATATATATATATATATATATCAAAATCATATAAACGAGATTTTTGGATCATACCCAACAGTTACAATAATTTCTAACTAAAAGCTGAATCGAGCAGTATTTAAAATCGAATATAAGTTTGATTTCAGTCTCATATTTACAACTGATAAAAAAAAAATCTATTACATCTCATCTTGTACTATACATTTTGGAAGCAGAAAGTAGAGTCACGAAAATCTGCTGCTGCTCCTGTGCGAGCTAACAGCCTTCAAAGGCTTTGAAATCTGTATTCTTCAGCCTTAGTCCCAAACTACACTGAGCAGAATTCATGTTTACTTTAAAAAGACTGAATCTGATCATTATAGAGATCAGATTCGACCATTTAAATGTTGTCCCCATAGTGACATCCAATTATATAAGGTCCGAGTCGTCCAGACCAATATTTAAGCATCTTATGGGGTGAATTTGACCATTAAGGGGTCAGGTTCACTACCCTTTAGTGCTATCTAATGACTTTACTATGACTTCATGGACATAGAATTAATCACAGAAGCATTTAAGAGATAGTTCTACTGTTGTAATCACACATAAATGAACAACCAGATTTCGATAAGTAGCCACACAAATACTTTGACTACTCTAGGCACTTTGAGGAGTAAATCCGACCATTTTTTGGGTTCGGATTCTCACCTTAAGGCCTTTCCTAATCACACGTTTACCTCCTTTGAAGGATCATACTCAGCAAGCTAACTACTATTTGTGCACTATTATGGGGTGAATTTGACCATTGAGAGGTCAAATTCATCTACCCTAGTGCAATTTACCTTACTAATAAACTAAGAGGCTAAAACAAACATGAAATCCGATTACCAAATCCATTCTTGCATTTTTGAATCAACACTCTTAAAAAAACAATCATACTGACTTCAGGAGTTTCAGACATACATATTTCGATTTTATTATCAACCTATCAATCAACCCTACTTCAGATCTCATACCAGATTAGAGAAAAACAAAGAACTCAATTATAGGAAAAAATATTCAAGCAAAGAGAAGCATGAAGTTCATATATTCTGAGTCTTTCAATAATATTAAACAGTTACATACCGTTTAAAGAGAAAATCAACCCAAACCCTGACCAAATAAAGGTCAGGTGTACATCAATACAACAAAGAAAGGAAGGATCAGCAGCAACCAACAAGATTGACAAGAAAACCAGTAATAGCAGCAGAAACACAACCCAGAGTTTGAGAGTGTATGCAGAAAACCTTTGAAATCAGAACAACAAACAAGCAAGAGCCATTTTCGTGTGAGTTTGGAAATGATTTTTAGCGAGCAAAGAGGGTAAGTTCTATCTTCAGAAAGAAGGTGATTTCAGAATCTAAGATAGAGCTTCTTCCGTGTAAAAAATGTTTTTAGTCTTTAAAAAAAGAAGGTAATTTCATTGTTCGAAAAAGGTCAAGATCTATAAAAAGAATGTCTATTTATAAGAATCTTAAGGATGGGATATGCTTTGGCATATTCCTCATCCAAGAGCTGAAAATAGTACTAGGGCAGCTGTCCACCCTATCCTTTTTGTAACGACCCAGCCGGACGTTTTGTGTGTTGGGACTCCATTCCCGTGAATGACTTTTTTCATAGCGGCAACTCGTGCCTTATGACTTGTGTGGGCAGGTAGTTCGAGATTCAGAAGTGATTTGGCCAATTCAGGAACACTTGGTTCCTGAAGGCTAGCCTATTTGGCAAATTTTGGTTCCGAGAAGCATTTTTAGCAAACGACCTCGGAATCGAGTTCTGACAGCTCCAGCAGATCCGGATGATGATTTTGGACTTGGGAGTGTGTTCGCCTCGGGTTTCTGATGACTCGGGAGTATTTCGGCACCCGAATTGGAATTCAGGATTTCATGTGATTTAGAATTCAACCTGGAATTGGACCTTTTGATATCGGGGTCCAAATGGAATTCCGGAACTGGAAACAGTTCCGTATAGTCATTTATGACTTGTCCGCAAAATTTGGGGTCATTCCGAGCAGTATAGACCCGTTCGGCGTATTGGTGAGCCATTGAAATTTTCTTGAAATCTTAAGTTTGAAACTAAGGGGTTTTGGAGAGTGATTTCTAGTTTGGATGATGTTTTTAGTGTTCTGGGAGCTCAAGCAAGTCCGTCATGTGATTTGGGACTTGTTGGTATAATTTGTCGAGGTCTCGGGTGGGCCTAGGGGTCCCCCGGACCCCAATCGGGGTCAAAAACCAGCAATTGCACAGCTGGTGGGAAATCTTCTGGTGTGACCGCACCTGTGGTCCATGAGCTGCAGGCGCGAGGCTCGCACCAGCGGCCTCCTCATCGCAGGCGCGGCTCCAGCCGCAGGAGTGGCCTTGTTCTCGCAGGAGCGGCTCCGCAGGAGCAGACTAGGCTCCGCAGGTGCGACTTTTCCCAGGACCCAGGCCCATCACAGGCACGGCCAATTTCACGCAGGTGCGAGTCCGCACCTGCGATCCAAAGTCCGCAAGAGCGAGAACCCCTAGTTCCCAAGCCCATCGTAGGTGCGACCCTTTTTCCGCAGGTGCGAGTCCACACTTGCGATCCAAGGGTCGTAGGGGCGGAAACTGCTGACCAGTCCTATAAAAAGCCCATTTCGTGAATTTCTTCCCAAAACACAATTTTTCCTCCATTGTTGCACACCCTAAGAGCTCCAGAACGTGTTTTCAGTCCAATTACCTCAGGTATGTAATTCCTTAACCCTCCGCATGTTAATTTCTTCAATTCTTTGGGAATTTCCACTTCCAAATTCATAGAAATTCATAAGAA
>ML286169.1:0-21740 GCA_005239495.1 Nicotiana undulata
GACGTGAAGCGTTATTGGGTAATTTATTTCAGTTGAGGCTTACACTGTTGAAATTGTATTACTAATGTGAGGTTGGTTATAGCTGAGACCCTTGTCGGGCATATGTTGATGTTGTAAATGCTGATTTCTCCTTGCCGGAACAATAGAATTATATTGAATATTTCCATGCACTTTGGACTTCGTGTTGTTGACTTTCATATTATTGTTGCCTTGTGTTTTTATTATTCGTCGCACGTGGGGACATGCCGTGTTGACCGAGTGTTATTATATATATACACGAGGGGACATTCCGTGCCGAGTGATTGTGAGGTTATGCACGAGGGGACATTCCGTGCCGAGTGTTATTACATATATGCACGAGGGGACATTCCGTGCTGAGTGATTGTGAGCTTATGCATGAGGGGACATTCCGTGCCGAGTGCTATTATATATATGCACGAAGGGACATTCCGTGCCGAGTGTTATTATATATATGCACGAGGGGACATTCCGTGCCGAGTGACTGTGAGGTTATGCACGAGGTGACATGCCGTGCCTTTCCTGTTCATTATATGTTGAGAAGCTATGTTTCTGCCTTGTCTTTACGTTTCATTTATTACCTTGTACTGCTGTGCTAGCATATTGTTACCCTATCTCCCCAGCATGTTCTCCCCGTATCTGTCTTACTTCCTTATTGTTGTTGCCATTTTTCCTGCTACTATATAAAATTGCACAGGTACATATGTTGTGTTTGTCCTAGCCTCGTCACTACTTCGCCGAGATTAGGCTCGACACTTACTCATACATGGGGTCGGTTGTACTGATGCTACACCTGCACTTCTTTATGTTGTGCAGACTACGCATCCGGACCCAGAGATCACTGACGATCGGAGCATCTCATTCAGTCACACAGGAAACTCGAGGTAGACCTGCAGACGTTCGTGGGCCTTGACGTCACCTTCTACTTTCCACTTTCAGCTCTGTCTTACCTTGTATTTCAAAGACAGTCTTATGTACTTATTTCAGACCTTTTGCTTGTAGTAATCTCTTAGATAGTCCGTGAGTATGTGACACCAGTTCTGGGATTTCGTTTATGGGTTTTATTTCGAAAAGTGCTATGTTATATTTTGGGTTATTTTGTTAAATTTTATATGGTGGGCCATCGAAGACTTGGTTATCTTGTTCGCATTTGTTGTTAATAAGTTTTATTTAGTTCAAACGTTGGCTTGTCTAGCGGGTTCAATAGTAGTTGCAGTCATGGCCCGAAAGTGGGAATTTTGGGGCGTGACACCTATCCACAATGACCCATACCGCATCAAACTTCCTCTGAGACAGTGGGAGTCCAACTACGAAATCCATGGTGACACGCTCCCACTTCCACTCAGGAATCTCGATTTGCTATCCACTGGGTCTCTGGTGCTCGTACTTAACCTGTTGAGAGTTCAAGCATCGAGCTACATATGCCACGATATCCTTCTTCATCCTCCGCCACCAATAATGCTTCCGCAAATCCTGATACATCTTTGCGGCGCTCAGATAAATGAAATACCGGGAACTATTGGCCTCCTCTAATATCAACTCACGCAGTCCATCAACATTAGGAACACAAATACGGCCCTGCATCCGCAACACTCCATCATCACCAATTGAAACCTGCTTGGCACCGCCGTGCAGCACTTTGTCCCTAAGGGCACGCAAATGAAGATCATCATACCGCCGATCCCGAATACGGTCGAATAATGAAGAACGAGCCATAGTATAAGCTAGAACACTTTCGGTCTCAGAAACATCCAATCTGATGAACCGATTGGCCAAAGCCTAAACATCCAAAGCAAGCGGTCGCTCCCTGACCGGAATATAAGCAAGACTACCCCTACTGACTGACTTCCTACTCAAAGCATCGGCCACTACATTGGCCTTCCCCGGATGATGTAAGATGGTTACGTCATAATCTTTCAATAGCTCCAACCATCTCTTATGCCTCAAATTCAACTCTTTCTTCTTGAACAAATATTGCAAACTCTTGTGATCCGTGAACACCTCACAAGGCACGCCATATAAATAATGCGTCCAAATCTTCAACGCATGAACAATAACTGCTAACTCCAAATCATGAACTGGGTAATTCTTCTCGTGGAACTTCAACTGACATGAAGCATATGCTATAACCTTTCCATCCTGCATCAACACAGCACCAAGTCCAATCCGAGAAGCATCACAATATACAATATATGGCCCTGAACCTGAGGGCAAAACCAACACCGGTGTCGTGGTCAAGGCTGTCTTGAGCTTCTGAAAGCTCGCCTCACACTCATCTGACCACCTGAGCTGGGAAACCTTGTGAGTCAACCTGGTCATTGGGGCTGCAATAGATGAAAATCCCTCCACAAACTGATGATAGTAACTTGCTAAGCCCAAGAAACTCTGAATCTCTATAGCTGATGTGAGTCTAGGACAATCCTTAACTGCTGAAATCTTCTTGGGATCTACCTGAATACCCTCTGGTGATACAACATAATCCAATAATGCAACCGAGCACAACCAGAACTCACACTTGGAAAACTTAGCATACAACTGACTGTCCTCCAAAGTCTGTAGAACGACTCGAAGGTGCTACTCGTGCTCCTCTCGACTGCGGGAGTAAATCAGAATATCATCAATGAAGACAATCACGAAAAAATCCAAATAGGGCCTGAACACTCGATTCATCAAATCCATAAAAGCAGCTGGGGCATTTGTCAACCTGAATGACATTACTAAGAACTCAAAATGCCCGTACCGAGTGCGAAAGGTTGTCTTAGGAACATCGAATGCCCTAATCGTCAACTGATGGTAGCCAGAGATCTAACATGCTATATGCCAAGACCTCTTGTAACCTAGGTGTGTCAGAGTTACTAAGGATCTCAGGGGATCCCAGGAAGTGCTCACACCCAAGTTCCCTAGCCAGGAATGAGTAAGTGCAGTGTGGAATGCCAGCCTTGTGTGTCAGAGTTCAATGGATACTCAGGGGTCCCCAAGGCAATGCTCACACAAAGAGGGCTAAAACTAAAGTCTAAGAGTAGTGAGATGTGTTTGTAATTTAAAGGAGTTGAGTTTGAAAAGTAGCTTTGAAATAACTGTTTGAAAATAGTTTCAGAGAGCAAAATTTTATGAAAACCAGTTTGAAAACGAGAGAAGCAGGACAATCACAACTCAGAAGATATGAAGAGTTCAGGAAGAAAACACAAGCAGGGATGGGGAACTGGGGACAGATAGACCACAAGGCAGACTTATACACAATTAGTCTTCAGAATAGAGTTACAGGTTTTCAAACAATCCAACATAGTTATCACAGAGCATTCATGCCAAGAATTCAACAGCATTATGTGTCAAATAGAGTCACATATTGGGTCTAGAATTAGAACCATATAGCACTTAGGTATTACGTGGAGGGGCACATGCTTGTAGCATTAAAAGTTAGGCAGAGGATAGAGACATGTAAGAAAATATTGGTCATACTGAGATAAGAGAAAATTAATCACATAGGCAAAACAGGCATGCTAGCTTCATACGAGTCAAACAGAGTCATATTGGATCACACAAGGGAATGCAGGAGACATATTAGACTAAAAGGGAGAGGGAAATGACAGAGACATACTAGTTACATGGTAGACAGTAGAACCATAAATAGAAGCATAAAAGGAATAACAAGAATCTTAACAAGAACTGAAACATGTTGCTTTGGATACTGAAACCTTAAATTAGGAACATACCAGTTACGAGAATAGAACAACAAGGTGCAAATAAGTAGAGCAACGAGACAGTAGTATGCAGAACAAGAGAGAGAGCAATGGTGATTACTCAGTCTTGGCTTTCAACCGATTGAGTAGTCGAGAAGCAGGAGAAAATGTATACGAAAGCAAAGAGAACTCAGAACAATGTGTGTATGTGATATTCAGTGTTCTCCGTGTGTCGTGTATCAGTGTGTTTGTATGTGTTATGCAAAAAGAGGATAAAGTATATATCATGTTGAAATCGAGTGAGAAAAATAAAGTAAAGAGTACATAATTATGGAAACAATAACCAATTAGTATCAATTAAAGACATTGGACTCCTTTAATTAGGGAGTCAAGTTCAAACGGTGCAATCATGGTTAAATAAGGAAAATGAATCAATTGTAAGACTGATTTACTATAATAGGGGTAGTAAATTTATGTAGCATACAATGAAGGCCAAAGACATAGTACATAATTAAGGAAAGTGAAACTAATAGTATATTCATAAGGCAGAGTATGGTATTAATTCTGAAAATCAGTCAAGGGAATCTCGAATGCAATCACAATCACAGGGTATCCAGTATAATCAAGGAAAGTATCACATAAGTAATTAAAAATTAGTACAGAACATACAACGTCACAGGTTCGAGGAAAATATCACAGCTATTCAAAGAGATACACAGAGTCAGTAGTGAGTATCAGGCAAATAGTCATTAACCAATATCAGACTTGATAATCAATAAAATAGCACAAAATTAGAGAACCCTAAGCAAGGAATCACAGAACAATATAGGATCAAGTCCCCTAACACGAGAGCCAGAGAATACATGAATAACTTCACAAGAAACAAGCATACACAAGCAACGAGCTAAATGAATTAGGGTTTTTAGCTTAATAACTCAGACAACAAGGAAACATCAGAGAATAGTTGAAAATACAGTAGAAATCACTAAAACTGGAAGTAAAAATTGCTTTTGAAAAGGGGTTAAGAAACCCTAATTTTGAAATTGAAAATCGTTTAAAGATGGGTTCTTTCAGAGAAAAACGTAGAAAAGTTTCATAACATTGTGGATCTAGTGTAGATCTTAAAATAAATTGAAATACAAGGGGTTAGGGTTTCGTGAAACCTAGAGAAGAAGAAGAACCTCAGAGATGGCACCGGCTTAAGCCGGAACGGTTGTAGACCATTACTCAGACGGCCAGGGAGGTCGGAAAGGTGGCATGGGACCATGAGAGATGAGTTGGACCACTCCAAGTTTGTCTGAGAGCCCTAGAGTAACACCGGACCGGTACAAGGGGTGTGGATCACCATGAGATAATGAAGACCTAAGGTTTTCGGTGAGAAACCAACCGGAGAGGGGGGATGGAACTCATCGGAGAAGGAAAAGTCAGTGAGACTTCTAGAGAGAACTAGAGCGTCACAGAGAGAGATAGAGAGATAGAGAGAGAGTGAGCCGTGAAGAATGAGGATCTTGGGGGGGGGTCTTTTGAGTTAATTAAGGAAAGAGATGATCTGGGCCGTTGATCTTATTTGATCAACGACTCAGATTTAATTAGGGTTGGGCCGGGTTAAAATTAGGATTGGGCTGGGTTAAATAATCTGATGGGTTGGGGTTAACTGGGGTTTAAAGACTAGGTTAAAATGTGGCTAGGATTTGAATAAATGTGGCTAATTGTTAAATACCCGTAAAATAGATAATTAATTAATTAAAATAGTTAATAGTTGTATAAAAATGAAATTAAGTTAAAATAGGAAAAATTTCAGTAATTAACCAATATTAAGTGTAATAAATGCATAAGTTCCGAATTAAAATAATACAAAATGTCCAATTGGGCCATAACTGCAAAATTGTTGTGATTGAAATTAAATAACACCCAATTGACTAATTTATAAAATAATTGAATTTTAATAGCTAGAAAATGATTATAAACGATATAATGAGCTGGGAAATATTTTGAAATTATTTATAGCATAGTTTATGAATGGTTAAAATATGAAAATATTCAAAATAAGCAGGAAAATAATTTAATAAAATATGAAAAAATAGGAAAAAATACTCATTATTACAAAGAGTAATTTTGAAAGCTTATATGCAAGTTTGAAAATAATTTGAGGAAAAATTGAGTATCAAAAGCTGCCTCTCTTTACCCGAGAGGGATGAAAGAGTTGTCAGGTAAAGATATGATGGCCAATTTTGACCGAGATGAAACTGTGGGATAGAATTTGGCCGCGCCCTAGCTTCTGAGCTGCCTACATATCCCTGGTTCTACAGGGATCAGGCCGTATGTAGTTCCGGAATAGTCGGCAAAATATACCGATGATGTTTCGCAAGAACGGACACAAGGTGCGAGGTAAGGTAAAGGTATGAGGGTCTTATGAGGTTGTATCGGAGAACTGAAGCGGTCTGCTCCTGTCTGGTTGGCTGTTCCGGCCAGGTTACCTGCAAATAGAGAATAGGCGTATATTTTGCATAATATAAACATGATGCAAGTTCCCGTTGGACTATGAATGTTGTCCTCAGACATTTTAGGATGATGTCCTTAGACCATGATGTCCTGGGCCATGAATCGCTTGGTGCGGGATTCGCAGGCTATGAAATGATGTTCTCGGGCCATGAGGATGGTGCCTCTGAACCATGATGCCTTTGAATAATGGTGTGCAAGTTGAATAAAAGAGATCCTCAGGCCATGAAATAATGTTCTCGGTCCATGAAGATGGTGCCTCTGAACGATGACGCCTTTGGACAAGTTGGCGATATTTCAGCCCATGAAGAATGCAGTAGTATGATGTTGACAAGACAAAGCTTAGTCTTGCGATTTGCGAAAGGAAAGAGGGGCATAGCTTAGCCCGAAAGAAAGAGTAATTAAATAACGTAACAAAAGGTGATTGCTTTGGAAAGGTAGAAAGGAGCTTTGCGTAATGAAGTAAAATGCGGAGAGAGGTAGCGTAGAACCTCGGAAGGCAGAATGGTAGCCTTATGCAACGCAGGAAATAAATGCAGGGGAGGTAGCGCTTAACCTCAGAAGGTAGAATGGTAGCCTTATGCAATGCGAGAAAATGCAGGGAGACAATGCTTAGTCTCGGAAGGCAGAACAATAGCCTTATGCAAAGATGCGAATGCAGGGGAGGTAGAGCTTAACCTCGGAAGGCAGAATGGTAGCCTTATGCAAAGATGCGAATGCAGGGGAGGTAGAGCCTAACCTCGGAAGGCAGAATAGTAGCCTTATGCAATGCGAGAAAATGTAGGGAGACAGTGCTTAGACTCGGAAGGCAGAACAGTAGCCTTATGCAAAGATGCGAATGCAGGGGAGGTAGAGCTTAACCTCGGAAGGCAGAATGGTAGCCTTATGCAAAGATGCGAATGCAGGGGAGGTAGATCTTAACCTCGGAAGGCAGAATAGTAGCCTTATGCAAAGATGTGAATGCAGGGGAGGTAGAGCTTAACCTCGGAAGGCAGAATGATAGCCTTATGCAGTGCGAGAAAATGCAGGGAGACAATGCTTAGTCTCAGAAGGCAGAACAGTAGCCTTATGCAATGCGAGAAAATAAAATGACAGTAAGAGTTCTTAGCTGATGATAAATTTCGGCGACATGATTGTTGTGAATGAAGCGTTGTTTACAATAATAGTAAGTGTCGACATGTGCGATGAGTTCGAGAGCGTATCCTTGAGAAGTATGCGAGGATAATAAGATGTTTTGAGATTTCGCTATATTTGTGCCTGCATCCAAAGAAATATCGTGAGTTCTGTAAATGGGAGGGTTAGTTCGTATCCCCGCTGGCTTGGCTCGGCCTATCTGCTTGATAATGATAACTTTGTTGTACCATGGGGGTAGCGTTTCTAAACAAGCTGTTTTGGAAAGTAAATATGCATGGTTTTATAAAATATAATATACAATTTAAAACAAATTTCTTTTGATGAACCGACGACCACGACGCGGTTCAAGACATTGCAGCCTCTCTTGCTACGGAATTTTGAGGGTCCTCCTCAAACTTTTGGCCCAATTTGATAGGTGAATGCGTCTGGCTGCTGCTTGTGCGGCGACCGACTGAACTTGCTTCGGAATATTGAGGTCCCTTCTCAAAATTCTGCCCCAGT
Organism: Nicotiana undulata; assembly: GCA_005239495.1. Classification (NCBI taxonomy): domain Eukaryota; kingdom Viridiplantae; phylum Streptophyta; class Magnoliopsida; order Solanales; family Solanaceae; genus Nicotiana; species Nicotiana undulata. The sequence continues at coordinate 7,833 of ML286169.1, forward strand.
TTCCATTCGTGGGGAAAATGAAATTTTTATTAAAATGTGACCGAACCCATAGGGCTGCCTACGTATCCCCTCTTAAACAGGAATCATGTCAGGCGTAGTTCAATTTACAACATTGATAAAACATAAAGAGTTACACATAGTAACGCTTGACTACGTCTGAGTTGATTGGTTTAGGACAAACTTCTCCATCCATTTCTGCAAGTATAAGTGCTCCTCCTGTCAGCACTCAGTGAACCATGTACGGGCCTTGCCAATTGGGAGAGAATTTCTCTTTTGCTTCGTTTTGATGAGGAAAGATTTTCTTTAACACCAGCTGCCTCGGTGTGAATCGTCTTGGTTTGACTTTCTTGTTGAAGGCTCTGGTCATTCTGTTATGATATAGCTGACCATGACAAACTGCATTCATTCTTTTTCTGTCTATGAGGCCAATTGCTCATAGCGGCTTCTTACCCATTCTGCATCGCTGAGCTCGACTTCTTGTATGATTCTCAGAGATGGAATTTCAACTTCAACAGGAATGACGGCTTCTGTACCGTATACCAACATGTAAGGAGTTTCCCAGTTGATGTGCGAACCGTGGTGCTGTATCCCAGTAGGGCGAATGATACATTCTCGTGCCACTGCTTGTGCTTCTCTATCATCTTTCTCAATATCTTCTTGATGTTCTTATTGGTAGCCTCAACGACTCCATTCATTTGAGGTCTGTATGCTGTAGAATTCTTGTGTTTGATCTTGAAGGTTTCCCACATTGCTTTCATCAAATCACTGTTTAGGTTGGAACATTGTCGGTGATGATCGACTCTGGAACTCCGAACCGACAAACAATGCGGTCGTGGACAAAGTCAGCCACGATCTTCTTTGTAAATGCTTTGTAAGATGCTGCTTCGACCCATTTGGTGAAATAGTCAATGGCAACCAGAATGAACCCGTGTCTATTGGAGGCTTCAGGCTCGATATGTCCAATAACATCCATGCCCCAAGCGGCGAACGTCCAGGGTGAACTTGTTGTATTAAGCTCACTAGGAGGTACGTTTATCATATCCCCATGTATCTGACAGCGGTGGCATTTGCGAACATACTGGATGCAATCTGTTTCCATGGTCATCCAGAAATAACCAGCCCGAAGTATTTTCTTTGCTAGAACAAACCCGTTCATATGAAGACCGCATGTACCAACATGTATTTCCTCCAACAACTTTGTTGCTTCCTTTTCTTCGACACATCTTAGCAAACCCTGATCGGGAGTCCTCCTGTACAGGATTCCTCCGCTGTGAAAGAAATTGTTTGATAACCTTCGAAGAGTGCGCTTCTGAGTAGCGTTTGCAAGCTCTGGGTATTCTCTCTCTACCAAGTACTCCTTGATATCATGAAACCAAGGTTTACCGTCTACTTCCTCTTCAACATGGGCGCAGTAAGCCGGCTGATTGTGGATCCCCACTAGGATGGGATCAATGAAGTTCTTGTTTGGATGCTAGATCATAGATGACAAGGTAGCCAGTGCATCGACGAACTCATTCTGGATTCTGGGAACGTGCCGGAATTCAATCTTTGTGAATCTCTTTCTCAACTCTTGAACACGATGTAGATATGGCAATATCTTGGAATTCTCGGTTGCCCATTCTCCTTGTACCTGGTGTACTAGTAAGTCTGAGTCACCAATCACTAACAACTCTTGGACGTTCATGTCGATGGCCATGTTGAGCCCTAAGATGCAGGCCTCATATTCAGCCATATTGTTGGTGCAGGGAAATCTGAGTTTTGCGGATACCAGGTAATGCTGACCGGTTTCTGATATCAGGACTGCTCCAATACCAACCCCTTTGAAGTTTGCTGCTCCATCAAAGAACATCCTCCAACCGTCGTAGGATTCTACAATGTCTTCTCCTACGAATGATACCTCTTCATCGGGAAAATACGTTTTCAGGGGTTCGTATTCTCCATCCACAGGATTCTCAACGAGAGGTCTGCTAGTGCCTGTCTTTTGACAGCCTTTTGAGTTATATAAATAATGTCGAAATCACTTAACAGGATCTGCCATTTAGCTAGCTTGCCAGTGGGCATGGGCTTCTGAAAGATGTACTTTAGCGGATCCATCCTCGATATGAGGTACGTTGTGTAGGCATAGAAATAATGCCTCAACTTCTGTGCGACCCAAGTCAAAGCACAACAGGTGCGTTCTAATAGAGAATACCGGGCCTCGTATGGAGTAAACTTCTTGCTGAGGTAGTAAATTTCTTGCTCTTTCCTCCCTGTTTCGTCATGTTGCCCGAGAACGCAACCAAAAGCTCCATCTAACACAACAAGATAGAGTAATAGAGGTCTACCCGGCTCTGGAGGTACCAAGACTGGTGGTGTTGAGAGGTACTCTTTGATTCTGTCGAAGGCCTTTTGACAATCCTCAGTCCATTTGGTGAAAACATCCTTTCTTAGCATTTTGAAAATCGGTTCACAAATGACAGTGGACTGGGCTATGAACCGGCTGATATAATTGAGCCTTCCCAGAAAGCTCATAACATCATTCTTGTTCCTTGGTGGTGGCAATTCTTGGATGGCTTTGACCTTTGATGGATCTAGCTCTATTCCTCGACGACTGGCAATGAATCCTAGCAGCTTGCCAATAGGAACCCCGAACGCACACTTTGCGGGGTTAAGTTTCAGATTGTATTTCCTTAACCTGTTGAAGAACTTTCTCAAATCTTCCATGTGATCAAAAGCTTTCTTTGATTTGATGATGAAGTCGTCCACATATACCTCGATCTCCTTGTGAATCATATCATGGAATATAGTAGTCATGGCTCTCATGTAAGTGGACCCTGCATTCTTCAGACCGAATGACATCATCTTGTAGAAATACACTCCCCATGGCGTAATGAAGGCCGTTTTCTCAGCATCTTCCTCATCCATCCAAATCTGATGGTAACCAGCAAAACAATCTACAAAGGACTGCAGCTCGTGCTTGGCACAATTATCAATTAAGATGTGTATGTTTGGCAGGGGAAGTCGTCTTTCGGACTGGCCGGTTGAGATCCCGGTAGTCGACGCAGACTCTGACCTTCCCATCTTTCTTTGGTACAGGCACAATGTTGGCTAACTATGTAGGATATTCGACCATCCGGAAAACCTCGGCGTTGATCTGCTTGGTGACCTCTTCTTTGATTTTCAAGCTCATGTCTGGTTTGAACTTCCTGAGCTTTTGCTTCACTGGTGGGCATGTTGGATTGGTTGGCAGCTTGTGGGCCACAATAGATGTGTTGATGCAGTCATGTCATCATATGACCAGGCGAATATGTCCTCATATTCTCTTAAGAATTCCGTAAATTCCTCCCTTTCTGACGGCGACAGATGAATGTTGATGCGTGTTTCTTTGACGTTCTCTGCGTTTCCCAAGCTGACGACCTCAGTCTCGTCCAAGTTATACTTAGGTCTATTCTCAAAGTTCTCGACCTCTTTAATAATATCTTCAGGTATATCATCCTCGTCTGACTCGGAATCTGTTTGTTGCGTTGCCTCGTTGCAGGTCACAGTCGTCGGTTCATCGAGATAAGTAATAGTAATGCTGTGTAAATAAAGTAATGGGGAGGAAAACAGTAGCAAGTAAATATAAGATTTATAAAGAAACTGGAAATGCTTTGATAAATTAAATGATTGTTTGAACATGGGAGCTCTTTCTTGCAGAAATTAAAAATGCAAAAAGGAAGAAAATTCTTTAAATAAATTAATTGTAAATAATGCTTGTTTCGTTAGCCTTGCTACCCTGAGGCTCGACGGGCTTTGGTTGTCCTGACGGACCAATTGTTGAGATATGATCCCTTGCTCACGAATTGTATATAAGGGCCTTCCTCCCCCTCCTCCTCGAGAATGACACAGCACGCCATATCCTCATCATCCAGAAATAGATCCCTCATTGCCGCTAGCACTTCCTCCTCGTCTGTACCATATGTGATGTCAGCTGGCTGGAAAGTCTGCTCTATGTGGGGTATTGGTTTCTCCAATGGGTAGTAGGGGCCGCGCCATGGTGGCGACCAATTCTTAAATTCCTTCCAAGTATACTCATACCCCAGACCAAAAGTGGTACCGTGCTTCTTGAGTGTTATTCGCTTTGTTATTCCTTGGAGATTCTTACCGAGCCCTTTACCTGGCTCGTACCCTTCCCATATCAAGATGCTTTCAATCTTACTGTCCAACCACTTGTCCTTATTGATGGCGTTAACTCGTTCAATGTTGTGGTAGATCTCTCCACCCAATTTCCTTCTTCTATCGATGACCGAAAAGGTCTTGCGACCATAGATATGGTTGCTACCGTCGCCATGAATGTTTACCTCTTGGTGATTCCATTCGAACTTCACAGCTTGATGTAGGGTTGATGCCACGGCCCCAACAGTTTGGATCCAAGGTCGTCCCAATAGTAAGTTGTAGGACGCAGGCACATCTATCACTTGGAAATCTACATCGAACCAAGTTGGTCCCATCTATAAGCACAAGGTGATTTCTCCCATGGTGGACCTATGCAAATCATCGAAGGCTTTTACGTGGATCTCTCATTCCTTTATCTCATGTAGACTTTTGCCCAATTTCTTGAGCGTGTCCAGTGGACAGATGTTGAGGCTGGACCCTCCATCAATTAGGATCCTTGTGATGAAATGATCCTCACATTGTACCGTGATGTGTAGTGCTCTGTTATGTCCTAATCCTTCGGGCGGTAACTCATCTTCATGGAAAGTGATGTTGTGACTTTCCAGTACCAGGACTACCATGTTGGCCATTTCCCCACTGGTGATATTGTCTGACACGTATGCTTCACTCAGTACCTTTAGCAAAGCACTCATGTGTGTTTCAAGGTTCTGTAATAGGGAGAGGATGGATATCTGAGCTGGTGTTTTGTTCAACTGACCAAGGATTGAGTATTCCTTGGCGTGTATCTTTCTCCACTAATCGTCCGAACCTGTTTCAATGATGGGGGGGGGGGNTATAAACTCTGCCAGTTCTCGTCATACCCTGTGCAGCGATGGCTTCTTCAGTCTTGCCTTTACCTTTCCTCCTTGCTTCAGCGGTATAGTCCCACGGAATGGCGTCTGAGTAAAAGGGTTCCGTTTTTGACATTTCCACTGGAATAGGTGTGGTCATTCTTATTCCTGTCGGAGTATATGTTATAGATGGCCGGACTGCAACTTCGAGCGGTCATACAAACTCGACTTCGATCGGCACTGGGACCTTTTCCTTTGCGGGTGGTCTCGATTCAAACTTAAGTGGAATGGACATGTTTACCTCAGCTTCCTCAGATAGATGCATCTGGACCATGATCAGATTAAGAGTAATTGCAGGCTTCTTCGGATCACTCTCTGCAATCAGCCCAATTGATCCCTCGGGATCCCAGTCATCACCAACCTCAATCATGTGGACACCACCTTTATGGTCAGGCAACAGATTATTGCGAACATTAGGAGCAGGGCCCTTGGCTACAATGATCTTGTTATGTATGAGGGTTTGTATCTTGTCCTTCAAGGAACGACATTCCTTGATGGTGTGTCCCTTCATGCCAGAGTGGTAAGCACAAGATTTATTTGGGTTGACCCACTGAGAAGGGTTCTTAGGGGCGGCAGCGGGAATGGGTGTGACATAGCCGGCGGCTTTGAGCTTTTCGTATAATTGGTCAATGGGTTCAGCTATGGCGATATACTGTTTGGTGGACGACAGTCAAAGTTTGCGCGAGGTCTTGGGAAGTTTTGGCGAGCTGGTGGTGATTGGTAGTGAGAAGGTTGGAAGTTGTAGGCATTATAAACGGTAGCTGGTTGGGAGTATCTGGGAGAGGTAGGGTGATATGTGGGTGGTGGATCTTGGTAGGTGGTGAGGGTGTTTGGTATTGAAGTGAGGGTGCTTGGTAGCTTGGAGCTGGTTGTTACGTGAAGGAAGGTGCGGGGTATACTTGGTATTTGGGAGGGGACTTGGCTTGCTGTGCCACCATCACGGCTCCTACATCCCTTTTCTTGGACACACCACCGGATTGCAGAGCTTTATTGGTAGCCTGTAAAGCTTCAAAATTAGTAACCATACCGTTTTTGATACCTTCCTCGATTCGCTCTCCCAGCTTGATAATATCAGAAAACTTGTGACCCTCGATCATCATCAGTCGCTCATAATACTGAGGGTCCTGAGCTCGTACAAATAATGTCTTCATTTGTTCCTCTTCCAAGGCCGGTATGACCTTGGAGACTTCTGACCTCCAACGAGTAGCATACTCGCGAAAGGTCTCTGTTGGTTTCTTCTTTAAGTTCTGGATGTAGAATACATCCGGTGCATTCTCCGTGTTGAACCTGAATCTATCCATGAAGTCTTTAGCCATGCTTACCCAGTTAGTCCATTCCTTTGGATCCTGGATGATGTACCAGGATAGTGCATCTCCTTTCAAACTCCTCATGAAGAGTTTCATGCGGATCCTCTTATCTTTTCCGACGCCGACCAACTTGTCGCACTAAGTTCTTAAGTGGACTCACTGATCGCCAGTTCCATCAAACATCTCGAACTTAGGAGGTTTGTACCCCTCGGGCAGTTCGACATCGGTTTGTATGCAAAGATCCTCATAGTTCATCCCCTCAATCCCTTTGACTCCTTCGACGCCCTAAACTCGGTTGGTCAATTTCTTGAGTTCCTTGGCCAAATTCTTGATGAGCCTATCCTTCTCGTCAGACTCGGGTGCATGTGGTGTGGAATGAGCTATTGTTTCCACATAGATGGGATTATGGTAAGCCTGGAAGTGGTCCCTTGTCTGATCCTGGAGAGGTGGAGTGTTGTGGTGACGTGTATTGCATTGTGCTGGTGGAACTAGATCTTTNTCGGTGCCTCTTGCATCTGCCATCTTAGTTTTACCCTTACTTTTTCCTTTGGGAGGACTGGGAAGAGGAGTAGGAGGAGGGCCCTTTGATCTTGTGCAATAAGTTGTTGATGCTCGAGTGCACGAACTAACCTTTGGGGAAGGGGAATAACTAAAGAAAAAACAAAACAAAAGGTAGTGAAGTTAGTGAGGAATCATAAAACATTGCGATATTTAAACACGTAGTGCGAAAATGTAAAGCACGTCTTAAGTTGGGGAACCTATTGAGCCCGAGGTAGGCCTAGCGACAAATTAATTTGGAGAACTTAAAATACTAAATGCCTCATTTTATTGATAATAAAATAGACAAATCCAACTTGACTCTAAGAATGCGAAAATATAAAATGTCACTAATGGCCAGTGGCCTTATTACATCAAAAGCAATGTAAAGACAAATCCTATCTATTTGGTCCCAGAAGGACCTTCCTCAGACTCGGCATCTCTGCTTGCCTAGATCAACATTCCCATCTCGCGGAGTCCCAGCAGCAAGTAGGTCCTGGCTAGAATTCCCGCTTCAGCTCCCTCAGTCTTCTGACAAGTCTCGATCCTCCTAAGGAACATCTCCTCCAGGTCAACTATGCCTCGCACCAAGTGTGCTAGCCTCTGGGTGGAAGTGATGGCCATGTCCTTCCATTCCTCAATCAGCTTCTTGTTAGCTATGTGGATTTTGTGATGATCTTGCTCACAGTCATGGAGCCTATTGCGCATCTGGTTGAGTCTAGTTGTTGCCTCGGCTTTCTCATCTATGAACCTATGTCCTCGATCGAACCCTGGCACAATACTTGCTCCCCAGTTATCTTCCAACCATCCCAGATAATAAGGAGATCAACCAGCGTGATACCTGTCGGGCTCGATAGTATCCTTCTCTAATCGGATCCTGCAGTGCCACAATTGTTGAGCTTGACATTTGTGAGGGCTATCATCATTTTGGAATTCCTCTCTGAGATGACTCATTTTCTCGACCCTTGGGATGACTTGCTTCCTCCCTGCCTGCCTCATGACTCGAATCGGGATGTAAGGGTATGTCCCTTTAAGACATATTAGGAATGAAGTGTCTCAATCCGGATGATGAATTCATCGGTCACGAACCACTCGAACATCCATTGGATCTGATCCTCGGTTAGATTTTCCAATAACTCGACCCATCCATTGGCACTCTTCAGTTGTGCAAACATGTCGGGGGTGTAGTTCATACGCTTTGGATTATGGAATGCAATATGATCATCCCAAACTCTCCTATGTATGTCTTGATGGTAGTCACCCCTTTGCAGATGCTCGGTGAGCCAGAGCTGGAGTAGCAGGTTGCAACCCTCAAAATGTTTCGCTCTTCGTTGACAGTTCTCCAAGGCTCGATATATGTTGGCAATGATCATAAGTATGATACTGAAATCCTTCCCGTCGATCCCTTCCATCAAAGTCTTGGTGACCATAGCCAATCTGGTGTGGATTCTCCCTTTCTTTGTCGGGAAGACCATCAGTCCCAAAAAGCAGAATATGAAGACGAATACCCAGCGGTGAATGTTCCCCAGAGAGGTGAGGGCGAACTCTTCCTGATATGTGCGGTAAGACTGACTACGGCCATACCTCTCATACAAGTAGTCAAAGGGGATGTACGAGTTTTCCAAGCAGACTAAGTCCAGATTCTTCTTGAGTCCCATCATCTTGAGAAAACCCCAGCATGTTCGGTTTTCAGGCATCAATAACCCTTGAGACTCCCAAGGCAAACCGGCTAAACCCCCTATCTCCTCTAGCAGCGGTGTCATCTCATTGTTCCCAAATCGAAAAACCGACCGATCACAGTCCCAGAATAAGGTGACAGCCTCGATCACCATGTTATTAGGTTGAATGTCCAAGAGAGAGGGCAGGTTGCCCAGGTGTTTTTTGACTGCTGTTTTGTCGCTTAAATGCAAGTCTTCCCACCAATTTAGAAGTTTTGGGTGGATGTTGGTGACCATACAAAATCTGGGGACCTCGTGCCTCATACTTGCAAAGTAAACAGGTTAGGCTCTTACACCCACCAGACTTGACTATTTAACATCAATAATTAGCATGAACATTTAAGTTCTCCAAATAAATGCACAGAACGTGGGCGTCCTTTTGGATTTCAAGGAAACCCAATGGACTTTGAACAAGGCTATCTTAAAGGATATTGTGCGGACAACACGTTAGCCTGGCTAGGTTTGACCATGATGCATGCAACATACAATAGAGTAATGTTTCTATTGGGGTTTTAGACTGGTACCCTTGAGCGGACAACTCAAGGGGGAAGGCACAGAACCGTCGACTGCACCGCTGATCGACTAGTTTTACCGCAAATACGCCTTTCCAAATTTAGGGGGTAATAATATTGGAATAGCGCAACCACTCATTGTAACCGTTGCTATATGATTTTGTTTAGCACGAGTGGTATATGAATGCGGAACATGATATGTAATAAATATCATTTAAACAAATAGGCATGTATTTTCACATTGAGGAAAGCCGTAAAGAAAGGCAATACAACAATTATAATGGAAAGCGGTTACAAATAAAACATGAAGATATGTCAGTTTTGTTCAGGTGAAATAAATACTTGTGAAAACTAAACAATTTACAGCATATAACGGGGAATAGGAAAATGTGTAATCATTTTAAATGAAAATTAAAGGTCCAAGTTCACAAAGCAAATTGTAATGGTATAAGCCTAGGGAATATCCCCAGCGAAGTCGCCATGCTGTCGCGCCCCCTTTTTCTATTACACGGGTTAGGTACGGACTGATCGGGTTTATGACATTTTTGGACAACTCCTTCAAGGAAGAGGGTTTAAGGAAGAGTCGCCACCTAACGATTTTTATGGTGCGTTAGGGAACCTAGAGTTGATAACTCATAAACTAGTTTGCATTACCAGAGAACGGGTAAGGGCTTAAAATTATCTCAAGGGGAAGGTGTTAGGCACCCCTCAAGATCCACAACTGCGGGTCCCAGCCAAGAAATTTTGTGAATTTGGACGATGAACAAGTAGCAAGCAAGGCTCATATAAGAGGGGATTTCAAATAGGTGTGAAAATCTTTAAAGGTTTTGGGAAAAACATTAGAATAAACATTTGAAAAGAAACTGTCCTAGGTTAAAGTAATACAGATCATATCAATGCAATACCCGATATGTCACGCCTCGAAGAAGGGCTACACATGGTATTAGTGCACCGGTCATCATATCCATATTCTACCCTTCCCACCCCATAAAGGTTATTTAAAGCGCGTGTGTTGGTCACGAATGCTTATTGCGTGCTATTACCAGTCCCATCCTATAAGTCCTAGAGGGTATTAGGACTAGTATTCCAACAAGGTGAGCACTAGGCTGAACCCTTAGGTTTAAAGGACAAAATGCTAAGCGACATACATAACAAGTATAACTACATGTAAGGGAACACGTAAGGCAAATAAAGGCTCACAGATCCCTCCACAAGTAAGCATGTAAGTAGCACGTCTCAAGCACAATCAAGGTCTCAAAGTCAGGGTTTAAAACAGTAGTTTTTGAGTTGAAAATCAGTAGGTTTCAGCAGTTTTGGTAAGCAACTTATTTCTTAGAGACTTAGTAATAAGCAGGAAATCCGATTAAAACAGAGTAACTTAAAGAAGAGTGATTGAATTTAAAAGGTCCAGTAATTCAAATATAGTAGCAGGATTTGAAAATGCACAGCATTTTAGATGATGTTTTCAGTAAAAGCAGATGAAGAACTTCAGAAAATCACTAAAGTAAAAATGAAAGAGTGATTCACAAAGGGGAATTAACTTTTAAAAGATCCAGCCGTTCAAAGCGGAGTAGAAATTAGTAGTTTAGTAAAACTTTAATAAAAGGAGAATGAGTAAACTATTTCAGAAAATAGGGCAAGGGTTCAAACCGAATGACTTTTGGAAAAGAGTGAACTGACTCTGAAATCTAGTAACACACAGATCAACAATCTAATACCTTAGTTAAAGAGGAAATGAATGCATGATTTCCAGAATTAATATTTGCAAAACAGTGGGGTAGGAATTTTTTTAGAAAATAGGGTGAATTTTAGAAAGAGATAAAGCAGGAATGAAAATCATCAGAGTTTAAGAATTCAAAAAAGGGGACTGATTGGTTCTAATACCAGCTAAGTGAACCACGATTAGGTTTTGGTTTTAATAATGTATTAGGACTAAAGTTTGCCTAGGCGTTCATATATATTGCCTATTTGTTTTAGAGGGGTGAACATGCATATTTGATTCTGATTTTAGAGGTACATATTTGCAGAGATGTTTTAAATAACTTAACCATATTTTAATGATATTTATCAGATTAGACACATGCTAATTAGGTGTTCAGCCAAAATATAACTTGACATAAACATGCTGAAAGGTAAGTTCCTGAAGAACATGATGTCTAATGCACACAAACATACCTAAGGACATGGTTTCTAAATGTAATGCTTATGGAATGCAGTAGCCGTACATTATATCATTTGTTGTAGTTATTAACTGTGAACATGGCTTATAAAATAACAGGAACATAATAGACATGCTGAAATAAAGAACCTATACATGATTTCTATTACATGATATGCATGTTCTAAGCAGGATACTATTGCACACATAGGGAAATAAATCCTATAGTCATGATTTCTACCCGTTACTATACTAAACAAGCATAACCCCTTCCCATTTCCACTATCCAACCCCAATTATTCGTTTACAAATTATTACAGACCATTGGTTCATAAATTACACAAAGGAATAAGAAAATTAAGAAGTTACACTATAGAGAGCCTAACAGTAGGCCCAAGTACCAGATCCAACATGCCATATGCCAAGACCTCTTGTAACCTAGGTGTGTCAGATTTCCTAAGGATCTCAGGGGATCCCAGGAAGTGCTCACACCCAAGTTCCCTAGCCAGGAATGAGTAAGTGCAGTGTGAAATGCCAGCCTCGTGTGTCAGAGTTCAATGGATACTCAGGGGTCCCCAAGGCAGTGCTCACACAAAGGGGGCTGAACCTAAAGTCTAAGAGTAGTGAGATGTGTTTGTAATTTAAAGGAGTTGAGTTTGAAAAGTACCTTTGAAATAACTGTTTGAAAATAGTATCAGAGAGCAATATTTTATGAAAACCAGTTTGAAAAGGAGAGAAGTAGGACAATCACAACTCAGAAGATATGCAGAGTTCAGGAAGCAAACACAAGCATGGATGGGGAACTGGGGTCAGATAGACCACAAGGCAGACTTATACACAATTAGTCTTTAGAATAGAGTTACAGGTTTTCAAACAATCCAACATAGAGCATTCATGCCAAGAATTCAACAACATTATGTGTCAAACAGAGTCACATATTGGGTCTAGAATTAGAACCATATAGCACTAAGGTATTATGTGGAGGGGCACATGCTTGTAGCATTAGAAGTTAGGAAGAGGATAGAGACATGTAAGAAAACATTGGTCATACTGAGATAAGAGAAAAATAATCACATAGGCAAAACAGGCATGCTAGCTTCATAGGAGTCAAACAGAGTCATATTGGATCACACAAGGTAATGCAGGAGACATATTAGACTAAAAGGGAGAGGGAGATGATAGAGACATACTAGTTACATGGTATACAGTAGAACCATAAATAGAAGCATAAAAGGAATAACAAGAATCTTAACAAGAACTGAAACATGTTGCTTTGGATACTGAAACCTTAAATTAGGAACATACATTCAGGAGAATAGAACAACAAGGTGAAAAGAAGTAAAGCAACGAGACAGTAGTATGCAGAACAAGAGAGAGAGCAATGGTGATTACTCAGTCTTGGCTTTCAACCGATTGAGTAGTCGAGAAGCAGGAGATAATGTATATGAAAGCAAAGAGAATCAGAATAATGTGTGTATGTGATATTCAATGTTCTCCATGTGTCGTGTATCAGTGTGTTCGTGTGTGTTATGCAAAAAGAGGACAAAGTATATATAATGTTGAAAACGAGTGAGGAAAATAAAGTAAAGAGTACATAATTATGGAAACAATAACCAATTAGTATCAATTAAAGACATTGGACTCCTTTAATTAGGGAGTCAAGTTCAGACGGTGCAATCATGGTTAAAGAAGGATAAGGAATCAATTATAAGACGGATTTACTATATTAGGGGTAGTAAATTTATGTAGCATACAATGAAGGCCAAATACATAGTACATAATTAAGGAAAGTGAAACTAATAGTATATTCATAAGGCAGAGTATGGTATTAATTATGAAAATCAGTCAAGGGAATCTCGAATACAATCACAATCACAGGGTATCCAATATAATCAAGGAAAGTATAACATAAGTAATTAAAAATTAGTACAGAACATACAACGTTATAGGTTCGAGGAAAATATCACAGCTATGCAAAGAGATAAACAGAGTCAGTAGTGAGTATCAGGCAAACAATCATTAATAAATATCAGACTTGATAATCAATAAAATAGCACAAAATTAGAGAACCCTAAGCAAGGAATCACATAACAGTATAGGATCAAGTCCCCTAACACGAGATCCAGAGAATACATGAATAGCTTCACAAGAAACAAGAATACACAAGCAACAGGCTAAAAGAATTAAGGTTTTAAGCATAATAACTCAGAAAGCAAGGAAACATAAGACAATAGTTGAAAATACAGTAGAAATCACTAAAACTGGAAGTAAAAATCTCTTTTGAAAAGGGGTTAAGAAACCCTAATTTTGAAATTGAAAATCGTTTAAAGATGGGTTCTTTCAAAGAAAAACGTAGAAAAGATTCATAACATTGTGGATCTAGTGTAGATCTTAAAAGAAATTGAAATACAAGGGGTTAGGGTTTCATGAAACCCAGAGAAGAAGAAGAACCTCAGAGATGGCATCGGCTTAAGCCGGAACGGTTGTAGACCATTACTCAGACGGCCAGGGAGGCCGAAAAGGTGGCATGGGACCATGGGAGATGAGTTGGACTGCTCCACGTTCGCCTGAGAGCCCTAGAGTATCACCGGAACGGTACAAGGGGTGTGGATGACCATGAGATAATGAAGACCCAAGGTTTCCGGTGAGAAA
>ML286170.1:910-34765 GCA_005239495.1 Nicotiana undulata
CATCCTGCATCAACACTGCACCAAGCCCAACCCGCGAAGCATCACAATACACGGTATAAGAACCTGAACCTGTGGGCAGTACCAATACTGGTGTTGTGGTCAATGCTGTCTTGAGCTTCTGAAAGCTCGCTTCACACTCCTTCGACCATCTGAACTGAACACTCTTCTGCGTCAACTTGGTCATAGGGGCTGCTATAGATGAAAAGCCCTCCACAAATAGGCGATAATAACCTGCTAAGCCCAAGAAACTCCAAATCTCTGTAGCTGAAGTAGGCCTATGCCAATCTCTGACTGCTGAAATCTTCTTGGGATCCACCCGAATACCCTCTGCCGACACAACATACCCCAGAAATGCCACCGAACTCAACCAGAACTCACACTTAGAAAATTTGGCATGCAGTTGACTATCCCTCAGAGTCTGGAGGACGACTCTAAGGTGATGCTCATGCTCCTCTCGGCTGCGAGAGTATATCAAAATATCATCTATAAACACGATCACAAATGAGTCTAAATAAGGCCTGAATACCCGATTCATCAACTCTATAAAAGCAGCATGGGCATTGGTCAACCCAAACGACATGACCAAAAACTCATAATGCCCATAACGAGTGCGAAAAGCTGTCTTGGGCACATCAGATGACCTGATCCTCAGCTGATGATAACCAGATCTCAAGTCTATCTTAGAGAACACCGTAGCACCCTGAAGCTGATCAAATAAGTCATCAATCCTCGGCAAAGGATACTTGTTCTTGATGGTAACCTTATTCGACTGCCGGTAGTCGATACACATCCTCATTGAGCCATCTTTCTTCTTAACGAACAACACTGGGGCACCCCAAGGAGAAACACTAGGCCTAATGAAGCCTTTATCCAACAAATCCTGCAACTGCTCCTTCAATTCCTTCAACTCTGGCGGGGCCATACGATACGGCGGAGTAGATATGGGTTGAGTGCCCGGAGCTACCTCAATACAAAAATCAACATCCCTATCGGTTGGCATACCCGGCAGGTCAACAGGGAATACCTCTGGAAATTCACGAACCACGGCCACAGACTCCATAGAAGGAACCTCAGCACTAGAATCACAAACATAGGACAAATAGGCCAAACACCCCTTCTCGACCATGCGCCGAGCCTTCATATAAGAAATAACTCTACCAGAAGAATAGCTAGGAGTCCCCCTCCACTCCAAACGAGGTACTCTTGACAAGGCTAAGGTCACTGTCTTGGCTTGACAATCCAGGATAGCATGATAGGGGGATAGCCAATCCATCCCCAATATAACGTCAAAATCAACCATATTTAGAATCAAAAGATCAACATGAGTCTCCAGACCACCAATAACTACTACGCAAGCACGGTAGACTCGATCTACCACTATAGAATCACCCACCAGTGTAGACACATGTACATCAGTACTCAAAGAATCACGGGGCATACTCAAATAAGGGGAAAAATATGAAGACACATAGGAGAATGTAGAACCCGGATCAAATAACATCGAAGCCTCTCGGCTGCAAACTGAAACCGTACCTGTAATGACTGCATCAGAAGCCTCAGCATCAGGACGAGCAGGAAAAGCATAACACCGGGGCTGAGCCCCTCCAACCTGTACATCTCTGGGTCTACCTGCTACGGGTTGACCCCTACCTCTCATGGCCTGCCCTCCACCTCTATGAGTCTGACCTCCACCTCTGGCACCACGACCACCCCTAGCTGGATGAGGGGGCGAGGGTTCACCTGATGCGGGAACCACGGCACGGGAACCCTAATACTGAGAACCACCAAAACCTCAGGGGAAAAACCTGGAAATATGCCCCATACCACCGCAAGTGAAGCAAGACTTCGTCTGCTGAGAATACTGACCCTGGAACTGTCCCTGGAGACTAGAATGACCACCCTGATAGCTCTGAATCAGCGGTGCACTGATGGGAGCTGAAGGTGCACTGCGGGATACCTGGTGTGCCGACTGATAAGGCTTAGGGGGATGACCTCTGCCAAAGGAATCTCTGCCTCCAGATGAGGCACCACTGAAACGGCCGAAATGACGAGGTCTCTTGTCAGACCTCTGTCCACCACCCTGGGATAATACCATCTCCATGCGCCTGCCCATATCGGCTGCATCCTGAAAGGAGATATCAGTACCCGTCTCTCTGGCCATCTGAAGTCTGATGGGCTGAGCTAGACCCTCAATAAATCTCCGAACCCTCTCCCGGTCAGTGGGGAGTATCATAATGGCATGCCTGGCCAGAGTAATGAACCTGGTCTCGTACTGAGGGACGGACATGGAGCCCTGCTGTAGATGCTCAAACTGCCTCTGAAGATCCTCTCTCTGAGTAACTGGAAGGAACTTCCCCAAGAACAACTCGGAGAACTGAGCCCAAGTCAGAGGTGCATACCCAGCTGATCTGGTCAAGCAGTAATCTTTCCAACTAGTCTTGGCGGTGCCAGAAAGACGAAATGTAGCAAAATCAACTCCATTGGACTCCACAATGCCCATGTTCCGAAGAACCTCATAACAGCTATATAAATAATCCTGGGGATCCTCTAATGGTGCACCAGTAAATGTAGTAGTGAATAACTTGGTGAACCGATCCAACCTCCACAAAGTGTCTCCTGACATGGCTGCTCCCTCAACTGCTGGTGCCACAATACCCGGCTGAACTACTCCGGCTGTTTGAGGTGCCGGAGTTTGGAACTGAGTGGAAAACTGCTCTGGCGTATGATTAGCAGGAGTCTGGGTCCCTCTCCCAGCCTGAGATCCAGCTGGTGCAGTAGGAAGAATACCGGCCTGAGCTACACTCTCCATGAGTCCCACTAAGCGGACTAGAGCATCCTGAAGCACTGTGGTGGAAATGAACCCCTCTGGGATCTGAGCTGGTCAAACCGGGACTGTCTGAGTAGGAACCCCACCGGCAAGGTGTCTACCTGTGGGTCCTCTACTGGAGCTGCTGTTCTAGCTCTGCCTCAGCCTCTAGCACGACCTCGGCCCCTCGTAGGAGCTGCAATAGGAGGATCAAGTTGCTGGTCGGTCGATGAGGAAGCACGCGTTCTCGCCATATGAGAGAGAGTAAAATAGAGACTCAATTAGTATTTAGAATTAAACTGCCACGACAGAGAATGAAAAATGTGAAGTTATTCCTAACTTTGCAGCCTTAGGGGGATAAGTACAGACGTCTCCGTACCGATCCCTCAGACTCTATCAAGTTTGTCCGTGAGTTGTGAGACCTAAGCAACCTAGAGCTCTGATACCAACTTGTCACGACCCGAAATCCCACCTTCGGGCCATGACTGCGTCTAACGTCGAACCCGCTAGATAAGCCAATATTTGAACTAAATAGAACTCATTAACAACTAAAACGAACAAGATCACTAAGGCATCGATGGTCAACAATATGAAGGTTAACAAATTACCAAAAACAATATAGCAATTTCGAAACAAAAAAACCCAAATACAAATCCCAGAACTGGTGTCACATACTCACGAACTGTCTAAGAGATTACTAAAACAAAGGTACATATGACTGTCTTTGAACTGTAAGGTAAGAAAAGCTGAAATTGAAGGGTAGAAGGTGACGCCAAGGCCCACGAACGTCTGCGGGTCTGCCTCGATGCCTCCTGTATGAACTGATGGAATGCTCCGACCGTTAGTGACCAACGGGTCCGGCTGCGTAGTCTACACAACATAAAGAAGTGCAGGTGTAGCATCAGTACAACCGACCCCATGTACTGAGTAAGTGCCGAGCCTAACCTCGGTGAAGTAGTGACGAGGCTAGGACCCGACAACAATATATGTACCTGTGCAATTCTATATAATAACAGGAAAATATCGACGGAGATAAGCAAGTAAGACAGATACGGGGAGAACATGCTGGGGGAAAAAGGGGCAACAAAATGCTAGTACAGTAAAACAGGGTAATAACTGAAGTGTAACGTCTAAGGACAGATAATGAACAGCAAAAGGCACGGCATGTCCCCTCGTGCATAATCTCACAATCACTCGGCACAGAATGTCCCCTCATGCATAAATAGTAACACTCGGCACGGAATATCCCCTCGTGCAATAAATAATCAACGATCAACACGGCATGTCCCCTCGTGTGATAAATAACAAGCAATCAGCACGGCATGTCCCCTCGTGCGATAATAATAAATGATCAACACGGCATGTCCCCTCGTGTGATAAATAATAAACAATAAGCACGGCATGTCCCCTCGTGCATAAATAATATAAAAGTAACAATATAATATGAAAATCAACAATAAGAAGTCTCAAAGTGTATGGAAATACTCAATAAAATTCTATCGTCCCGGCAAGGGACTCAGCTATAACCAACCTCGCATCCGAAATACAATTTCAACAGTAAAAGCCTCAACCGAAACAAATAACACAGTGACTCCCCATGTCATGAAACAACATCAATGTATCACTTCTAAATCACCAATTACTCATAGTACGGAGAATATTAAGAATACGGTATGATTCATCACAATTGACACACGGGCATGCTTGACCGCAACATAGATGCACTCGTCACCCCGCCTATACGTTGGACATGAATTACACATAGAAAATACGACTTTATACCTAATCCCTCAAGCTAAGGTTAGGCCAAACACTTACCTCGGGTTCAAAAAAGCAAGTCAAGCCTTAATCACAGCCTTCCCTATCGAATCCAACTCCGAATCGATAATATCTAGGCATAATGGATTTATTAACATCAATCAATACTCAATAAACCAATTCCGAAGCCTAATTATACATTTTCTACTATTCTTCCAAAAATACTAAAATTCGACCCCGGGCCCGCTTGGTGCAAACACGAGGCTCAGACCAAAACCCGATCACCCATAACCCCACGAGTTAGAATATATAATTTATTTTAAGATTCGACCCCAAATTGAGGTTGAATCACCCAAAATTCCCAAAAACCTAACTCTACCTAAAATCCCTAATTTCTACTTTGATTCCATGTTTTTAGGCCTAGAATCTAGTGATTAGTTGATGAAAGTAAAAGGAAATGATGTTAAGAATACTTAACTATGGAGCTATGGAGGAAAAGGTCTTCAAAATTCGCCTAGGTGGGTTGGGGAAGAAGAAGAGTTGTGAAAAATGGGAGAAATCCCGAAATAGTTCTGTTTTGGACTTAAAAAGAATACCTGGGCAAAATACTCTATGCGTTCGCGTGCACTGAGCCGCGTTCGCATAGGTATATCTCCCCAGGCCTATGCGTTCGCGAGCCCAGAGCCGCGTTAGCACAGAGCAAAGTGGCTCCCCACCCCAGCTCCCTTAACATGCAGTGCATTCGCACCGGACTAGCCACGTTCGCATAGGCTTAAGCTCCCTGGCCTGTGCGTTCGCGAGCAAGTCTGAGCGTTCGCACAGAGTAATCCCAGCCCCCTCCCCACGTGTGCTATGCGTTCGCATGGCTATCAATGTGTTCGCAAAGTGTTAAATTCCTGGACACCAGCAGTTGAGACAAAAACACCAGATTTTTCATGTTTTCACACCCCGTTAGCTACCCGAAACTCACCCGAGCCCTCGGGGCTCAAACCAAAAACACACACGACTCCCAAAACATCCTACGGACTTGTTCAAGCTTTTAAATCATCAACATATCATCAAATTCATCGAATTAAACCTCGAAACTCTTAGAATTTTCTTAAAACTTCATAAAACTCAACTTTTCCTATTTTAATCCGAATCACGTCATTTCAAGTCCGTTTTTCACCAAATTTCACAGATAACTCACATAACATATAATAAACTTGTTCCGGGCTCCGGAACCAATATACGGGCCCGGTAACACGGTTTTCACATAATTATTCATTTTCAAAAACCTTTATTATTTTCAGAAAATAATTTTCTTTACAAATTCATTTCTCGGGCTTGGAACCTCGGAATTCGATTCCGGGCATACGCCCTAGTCCCATATTTTCTTACAGACCGGGACCGTCACATCACGGGTACGGGTCCGTTTACCAAAAATGTTGACCAAAGTCAACTTTATTCATTTAATTATCATAAAATTTCATTTTCGTCAAATTTCAACATAAAGACTTCCCGGCTGCACGCTCGGGATGTGCACGCATATCGAGGTGAGATTAACGGAGGCTTTCAGGGCCTCAGAACACAGATTTAGCTAGAATTACTTAGAATGACCTTTTGGGTCATCAAATTGGTCGGCCACCAGTGATACCGAACCGTCGTCTCAAGCCTATAAATACCACCTCTTTTGTTGATTCAAACTTTACTTTCCTTGGATTAGAAAATCTTAACTCCTTAACTCTTCTCATATTTCTCTCATCGCCGCTAGTTACACCACCGTTGCTTCAACCGTCCACTAATTTCGTACCTTTCTTTTACCTTCTACAAGTATACAAATGGGGAAGACCTCCAAGACCGTGCCACAAAAAGAGAAAGCTTCATCCTCTTCTTCACGGCCGGCTTGTTATAAGACGCCGGTAGAATCCCGTATCGAGGAATGTGTCTCGGGGCCAATCGAACTAACTTTTGAATTCAAAGTCGAAAGACCCTCCTCAGTTCCAAGTCGCTGGGAGCCCATGTCCCGATACATCTGCTTAATATCGAAAAGCGACCTCGAGAGGGTGAAGAAGGATTGTGGTTGGGAAAATTAGGAAGTTGTGGTTCCTTCCCCTGATGAGGACATCACCACCCTACGTGAAAGGGTATTTGAGCTTGTATACCTACCCTTTCACTCTGGGTCGCGTAGATCCAGTCATACTTGACTTTTGCCGCCAGTATCGAGTAACCCTTGGTCATATCTACCCCTCATTCTGGCGCATCGTTAGCCTGATTAGGTTCTTTTTTAGTAAGGTCGAGGGAATGACCTTCACCCTCGACCATCTAATAAGGTTGTACAACCCTCGTCTTTATCTAGCTGGGTTGATAAAGTTGCAACGCCGGGCTACAAAGACGGTGTTCTCGAGAATTGATAAAGACAAAGACCGGGGATGGATGGGCCGATTCGTCCGAATCAAAACCTCCGATCTGATTCTGGTCGAGAAAATGCCATTCCTCGAGGAATGAAACATGAAACGTAAGCACGACTTTGATACCGGTACTTTGCTGTTTTACTTCCCTTATTTCTTTCCTGACTCATGTTCTCTTCTCATGATGTAACTTCTCCCTGGTTTCCCCGTGCAATTTCGGATCTCGAAGGCTGGGTTTAGCAGTTGTCCTCCACCTTTACTCACGTCGAACGTTGCTGGTGTGATTTGGACAAAGGTCGATGGGAGGCTAAGAACCACGGTGAGTTCCTTTGCTTGTACATCGAAGTTTTATTTGTAGTATAATCCTTACTTACTTGGTTTCTTTATGTGCAGGTCTTGGTGAAAATGTGGTCAAAAGGCCACCTCAACCTGGGGAGGAGGAGGCGTCGAAGCCAAACAAGGAGGGAAAAAGGAAAAGAACTTCTCCTTCCGATACCCCCAAGCCTAAGAAGAAAAAATATCGGAAGTCAAAAGTAGAGCCTTTTGCCCTTCGTGTAGACGTGGTTCAGCGACTCCGAGAGGAAGACGAAGAGGGTAAAGATGACGGTTGCCCGCTTGTGACCAAAAAGAGAGGAAGTATTGAATCTTTCGGAGTGTCGAGCCAGCGGAACTCGAGGTGACCCCCTCAGACCAAGGGAATTTCAGAAGAGGGTCCAAATAAAGTGCCCGAGCAATCGAGTGGTGAAGATGCTACCCGCTGTGACCATCAACCGGTGGATGTGCCTGAAGGGTCTAGTCCCGAGGCCCTTCAGAGAGAAGAAAATGTCCCGAGTGATTCACTCCGGGTAATAAACATCGGTGACTCGCCGCTCGGTCCCTCATTCTCCGAGGGGAAATTCTAAGAGGCCCGAGCCATGGGTACTCCTGATGCGGGATAGGCCCATGAAGGGAATGACATATTCCGGGATTGCTTCGCCGGAATCGATGATGGTCCCGAGCCAGATGCTTCGTTCGTATTTGACGAGGCTCAGCGGTTCCTGAAGCAAGTTTTATGTCTTTGTACTGACACTTGCGTTTACTTCATATTTCTTCTAGCCTGACTCTCTTCTTTGTGTATAGCCCATGGTGCTTCATCGAGAAACATCTTCAAAATCCAAGGTCGAGCTAGCTCGGTATGAGGCAGAGCTCAAGAAGCTCGTTAAGGAGAGGGATGGCCTCAAACTCCTCTACGTTCAAAAGGAAGAGGAGATTATAACCCTCCGAGCTGAACTCTCAAGGGCTCGACAAGATCAGACTGATCTCATCGAACATGTAATCATAACTTCTTGCAAGTTTGCTAAGTGTTAGTTCAATTACGGCAACTAACCCTTAATTGTTTTAGTTTCAACGGAAGGGTGAGCTGGTGGAGCAGCTTCGAGAGGAGGCCAATATGAAAGAAGCCAAAACTCTGGGCTGGAGATAGCATATGGAGCGCCTCACCTCGGAGAAGGATACACTTCGGGCCCAACTGGCATCAGTCGATAGCCATCTTCAAGCTGTGAGGGAGGAGAACTTGTACCGAGCTCGGAAGATTGAAGAGCTCGAGGCTAAGCTGGCTGCCGAGCTTTCTAAGGCTAAGTGTGAGGCAGAGGCGCTTGTGGCCTCTTACCAAGCTGACGTCGAGGCTTCCAATCTTCAGGCACATGAGATCTCCGCTATAGCCGAAATTAGATTGTCGTGTGTCGTTGACCATGCTAGGAGGCAGTCTCGGAGATAGGCTCTCGAGGAAGTATACGTTCGTGGCTTCGACCTCTTGGCTGACATTGAAGATGCCAAAGTTTTGGAGGCCGAGGCTGCAACCGTGCTTTTTGATGAAGAGGAATCAACCAGTGGGTCTGAGAGCGGAGAGGGTGATGATGAGGTCGTTGAAGAAGCGGCTCCCGAAGAAGTGGTTCCCGAGGACGTGGTTCCCGGGACAGATTAGGCCTTTAGGATTTTTTCCTTTATCTTTTTTGTGTAAGGCCATGATTCGCCTTTTGTACATATTTTTTTTGATATAATAGAGAAATCTTCCTTCAAATGCCTTCACAAATTCCAAGTTCATATATGCTTTCTGTCTTTATTGAGAATGCTGGAAATTTTTATTATTGTAATTCAACTCGTAATCGAAATAAACCCTTAAGCTCTTTGTTTATACGAGGGCAAGTCCCCGAATTCGAAATACGTTTGAGACCTTGTCTCGGGGGTGGCTTGATCGAACTGATAGATGAATTATCTTTAATAACCAAGTTCGAATAAATCTTGGATTTTAGGATAAAGTAAACCCTTAGGTTTTTATCAAATGATTGTTAAGTTTTTTGAGCTCACCGCTATATATATACCTTTTAGGTGAATCTTCGAGTTGTAGTTGACATTTGTGTGAGTTTGGAATAGTTGAACCCTTGGGTTTGAATCAGATGAGGTCTCGAACTCTAATTGTATTGGCCCTTAAGCTTTTTAGATCGGCACTTAGGCTCTTTATATTGGCCCTTATGCTCTTTAGATCAGCCCTTAGGCTCTTTAATTTGAGCCAATTTGGCCTCTAAAAATGGCTATTATTTTCCCCTTTTCGGCTAAAAGACTTGGTGAAATTTATTTATACCTTAACATGTGTTTTTTTGTACCCATTGGGTTTTTGAGGGTCCAATGATCGGAACCCTATTTTTTCTTAACTCGTTTGTGTTAAGATAATTTGATATTTCTTGAGGTTTTTTTTAAGGTTGATACTATCGAAGCCTTTAAATTATTCGAGGGCTGATTTTATCGAAGCCCTTTTTATTTGATTTGTTGAGGGTAGCCTTATTTAACCGATTTTTCAAAGTACTTGAAGGCCTTTTATTTATAGCGGAAGTCGGACGTCTCCGAGCCGCGTTATTTCGGCCATAGCCTTTAATTTGACCGTAGTCTTTAATATGGACGTTGCCTTCGGGTACGTCCCTTGGACTTATTTCCCGATAACATTTCAAACTTGTTCGAAATGTCAGTCCCCGAGTGTGATGGCCTTGGACTATATATCGAGGGGTGCCTCTTTCGGGTCTTATGATTTCGAACTTAGATAGCTCGAGTGTGCAGTCCCCGAGTGTTCGAGGTATCCTTGTGCTTGGCCCTTGAGCCCTTTTTCACAAGTGTTAGTTTTGCATAGGGATGGAAATGGGGAAGGGCGAGTGCAGGGCGGGGAGGGGCGGGTTGTGGGTTTAATGCGGGTTCAATGCGGGGCAACTTTGAATTTTATCTTTTTTGAAACAAAGCAATCATTTCAACTGCAATTTCATATTTTTCTTCACTAGCACGAATACAATTTTGATTTATAATTAACAAATTTGCATAAGTCTCACAAAAATATAATTACAAAAATCACTATATCGAATTAGTAATAGGAAATGATAGTAACCCATTTATTTTGAAAGATCATATACATTATTACAAAGGTAAAGATATTCTCTGCTATGACGCATTACAAGGAATACCGGTGTAATGAACATATTTTTAGAAAACCAATGATTGAAAATAGAAACAAAACACGAAATTAGCGAAAAAAGAAGAAGAAAAAAATTAAGCGGGGCAGGGCGGGTCCAAGCGGGGCGGGGCGGGTTAAAAACTGAAAAAATAACTATGCGGGGCGAGGCGAGGCGGGTTGACATTTTTGTGGGTTTTACCAAACCCGCCCCGCACCCGCCCTGCCCCGCCCCATAAGTACATGCCTCGTATAATAGAAAATTTACTTCGAAACATGAGATGCTCGAGAAAAGAGAATGCTTCTTTGTATTATTTATACATGCGTACATGTTTTGTTGTCGGGACTCGGCTAACCTATATGGACACGTTTCATTCGATCGTTTAGCCCATTACAAAATTTTCCTATCGAGACCCATTGATGCTAGGCACATTTCTCGAACTCATAACATCCGAGGGTGATGTCCTCCAGTATTCGAGGTTAATTGTAAATAAGCCTTGGATACTGTTGAATTATCCTCAAGTAGTACATAATTGTTGCCTCGTTAAAAACCTTGCCGGAAAAAAACACATTTGGGATAAAAAACGGACTAAGGGAAAAAGAGTGCAACATGTACGTTAAAACCCGAGGTCTCGATTTATTGGATCAGATTCATGCAATGAGTTAGTTTCAAATATTTAAGTAGATTAAATAAAAGATAAAATCATACCTTAGCAATAGTACCGCTTGAGGAGTGATATGTTCTAGTTATTCGACAATGGTTCGCCATTCATTATTGTAAGATCCTTTCCCGACTATGTCGAGGATGTTGTAGGGTCCTTCCCAGTTAGGACCGAGTTTCCCTTCAATAGGTTCTCGAGTATTGATGGTGACATTTTTAGGACTAAGTCCCCGACTTTGAAGTGTCATATATTGGTTCTTCTATTGTAGTACCTCTCGATTCGTTGCTTTTGTGTGCCCATTCGAATGAGTGTCGCTTCTTGTCTTTCATCCAACAACTCGAGGTTGGTATTCATTGCCTCGTGATTTGATTCCTTTGTTTCATGTCGAAACAGGGCACTGGCCTCCCCCACTTCGACCGTTATTAAGGCTTCTGAGCCATATACTAATGAAAATAGAGTTGCTCCGGTACTGGACTTCGATGTCGTTCGATATGCCCATAGAACTTCGGGCAATTTTTCTCTCCACTTTCCTTTGGCTTCGTTTAGCCTTTTCTTCAAGTTTTGGATGATAGTTTTGTTTGTTGATTCAGCATGTCCGTTCCCACTAGGGTGATACAGCGTTGATAGTATCCTCTTTATTTTGTGATCTTCGAGGAATTTTGTTACTTTGTTGCCGATGAACTGTTTGCCATTATCACATACTATTTCCGCGGGTATCCCGAATCGGCATGCCATATGATCCCATATAAAATCGATCACTTCCTTTTCCCTAACGTTTTCGAAGGATTGTGCTTCAACCCATTTAGAGAAATAGCCAGTCATAAATAATATGAACTTAGCTTTACCTGGGGTCGATGGAAGAGGACCGACGATGTCCATTCCCCCTTTCATGAATGGCCATGGGGGATAGGACGATCATTGGTGCAAACCTTTGACATTTGTCGCATCTTCGAACGAACTCCTTAGAGTCTTTTTCCATGTTATCCCCATAATATCCTGCTCTGATGACCTTTCGAACTAGTGACTCGGCGCCGGAATAGTTTCCACAAGTGCCTTTGTGCATTTCTCGCAGAACATAGTTAGTATCTCCCGGTCCCAAGCATACCACTAATGGACCATCGATCGTTCTCCTGTATAACGTTCCGTCTTTGTCTAATGTGAATCGAGCGGCTTTAGTCCGTAAGGCCCTCGATTCTTTGGGATCCGATGGTAACTTCCCGTTCTTCAAATATTCGATGTATTTGTTTCTCCTATCCCAAGTTAAGCTTGTAGAATTTATTTCAGCATGTCCTTCCTCGATTACAGACCTCGAGAGTTGGACGACAGTCCCCGAGTTGATCTCATCTTCTTCAACCGATGACCCCAAATTAGAAAGTGCATCGGCCTCGGTATTTTGTTCTCGAGGTATATGTTGTAGAGTCCACTCTTTGAAGAGGTGCAAGGTTACCTGTAATTTGTCTAAGTATCTCTACATGTTGTGCTCTCGAACTTCGAAGGTTCCGTTTACCTGGTTAACTACTAGTAGGGAGTCGCACTTAGCTTCGACGACTTTCGCTCCAAATCTTTTAGCTAGCTCGAGACCTGCAATCATTGCCTCATACTCGGCTTCGTTGTTAGTTAATTTGGCAGTTTTAATTGATTGTCTAGTAATATTTCATGTGGGCGGTTTCAAAACAATGCCGAGCCCGGACCCTTTCACATTCGAGGCGTCGTCTGTGAAGATAGTCCATACCCTCGATGATGTACCCGATTTTAGTAGAAGATCTTTTTCCACTTCGAGTACGAGGGTCGACATAAAGTAGGCCACGAAGTCTGCCAAAATGTGAAACTTGATTGTTGTTCGGGGTTGATATTCGATATCGTACCCGCCAAGTTCGACGACCCATTTGGCCAATTAGCCCGATAATTTGGGCTTGTGCAAAAAATTTCGGAGTGGATAAGTGGTTATCACACATATGGGGTGGCACTGGAAATAGGGATTTAACTTTCTAGATGCGCTTATTAGTGCTAGCGCCAATTTTTCTAAGTGCGGATACCAAGTTTTAGCATCTCCTAAGGTCCGACTCACATAATAGACAGGAAACTGCGTACCTTATTTATCTCGAACTAATACACTACTTACCGCTATCTCGGATTTATAGGTATAACTTCTCGTCTGCCTTTGGGGTATGGAGCAAAGGTGGGCTCGATAGGTATCGTTTCAATTCCTCCAATGTTTGTTGACACTCCGGGGTCTATGCAAAATCATTTTTCTTTTTGAGTAAAGAAAAGAACATGTGGCTTCGATCTGACGACCTCGAAATGAATCGACCCAAGGCAGTTATCCGTCCGGTTAGCCTTTGTACGACCTTCACACTGTCTATGACGATTATATCCTCGATGGCCTTAATATTATCGGGGTTGATTTTGATTCCCGATTTGATACCATAAAGCTGAGGAATTTGCCCGAGTCGACCACGAAAGCACATTTTTCGGGGTTAAGTTTCATGTTGTACTTCCTCATGATTTCGAATGTTTCCTGCAAATGAGTCAAATGGTCCTCTGCGTGCAGGGACTAAACTAACATATTGTCAATGTAAACTTCCATTGATTTACCTATCTGTTATTCAAGCATCTTGTTAACTAGGCGTTGATATGTAGCTCCCGCATTTTTTAGCCCGAAGGGCATTACATTATAACAGTAGGTCCCAAACTTAGTGATAAAAGAATTCTTTTCTTGATCCTCTGGGTCCATCTGGATCTTATTGTACCTAGAATAGGCATCGAGAAAGGTAAGTATCTCTTGGCCGGCCGTGGCATCGATCATTCGATCGATGTTAGTCAAGGGAAAAGAGTCTTTTGGACACGCTTTATTCAAGTCCTTATAGTCTACACACATTCTAGGTTTGTTCCCCTCTTGGGGACTACAGCTACGTTAGCTAACCATTCAGGATATTTTACTTCCCGAATGGACCCTATTTTAAGAAGTTTGGTTACCTCCTCCTTTATGAAGGCGTGCTTTACCTCGGACTGAGGCCTTCTCTTTTGCTTTACCGGTCTGAACTTGGGATCCAGGCTCAGCCGGTGAGTTGTTATCTCGGGTGGGATTCCTTTCATGTCTAAATGGAACCATGCAAAGCAATCCGTGTTATCAATAATAAATTGAATGAGTTTTTTCATAAGCTCGGGGGTCAACCCTGTTCCCAGGTATACCTTTTCTTCGGGTAGATACTTGATCAGTATCACCTGTTCCAGCTCCTTGACCATTGACTTGGTTGCATCCGATTCTTCGGGAACGATGAAAGTTGTAGGAGTGAGAAAATCCTCTTATTCTTTTTCAATTACCTGTTTATCCGATTCGGTCGAGGCTAGGGACGGTGATTGCTATTTGGCTGCTTGCTTATCTTTGGTGCTCGACTTTTTAGAGGTCGAAGGTGCTAATATCGGCGTCACCTCGTCGACTGCAAACATTTTCTTTGCAGTGTGTTGTTCCCCATAACCTTTTTTCACACCATTCACTATTGGGAACTTCATCATTTGGTGAAGGGTTGCCGGTACTTCCCTTATGTTGTGGATCCAGGGACTTCCGAGCAGTGCATTGTATCTGATGTCGCCTTTGATGACATGAAATTTTATGTCTTGGATGGTCCCGACCACGTTCACTGGTAGAATTATCTCCCCTTTTTTTGTTTCACTAGGGATGTTGAAGCCATTTAGGACTCGAGATACAGGTACAATTTGGCCTAGCAAGCCGAGATTCTCTACGACCCTCGATCTGATTATGTTCGGCGAGATACCTGGATCTACGAGAACACATTTAACTTGAATTTTATTTAACAATATAGAAATTACCAAGGCATCGTTGTGCGGCTGATAGATGCCTTCTGCTTCTTCATCGTTGAACAAGAGAGTGCCTTCGGGCACATAGCCTCAAGTCAGTTTTTCTCTTGTGATCGACACTTTGGTGCGTTTGAATATAGGTCCTTGTGGGACTTCGACCCCACCAACGATCATGTGAATAACATGTCGAGGTTCTTCTTGCTCGTTCTTTATGTTGGCCTCTCTCTCCCTGAAGTGATTTTTGGCTCGATCGCTGAGGAATTCTCGAAGATGGCCTTCGTTGAACAATCGAGCTACTTCCTCTCTTAACTATCTGCAGTCTTCGGTCCTATGGCCTTGTGTGCCATGATACTTACACATTAGGTTTGGATTTCTTCGAGAAGGATCGATTTGTATAAGTCTGGGCCACCTAGTGTCTTCGATCCTTTCGATGGCCGATACAATCCCCGATGCATCGACACTGAAATTATACTCCGATAATCGAGGTGTTTCTATGGGATCCGCATATTTGTTGAAACCAGTTTTACTCATGAGTCACCGAGAGTTCTGCCCTCGGTCTCCCCTTCGCTCGTTATAGGCGGAATTGTGCCCCGGACCATTATTCCTTCGATCTGAAATATATGGCTGATACCGATCTTTATTCGGCCTTTATTCTCTACCAATATGTCTCTGGCTTTTACCTGTTGACTAATTCGGATGTACTGAACCTGAGGGGCCTCCCAGTTGGTCTTCCTCGACCCTAATCTTCAACTGATATCGATTGTGAACATCTGCCCAAGTCACAACCGGGTACTCTATTAAATTCTGCTTCTGTTGGCGTGATACGATCGAACTCTGTTCATTTAATCTTTGGGTAAAAGCTTGAACAACCCAATCATCGGTAATTGGTGGTAATTCCATACGTTCCATTTGGAATCGAGATACAAACTCTCTTAGCATCTCGTTATCCCTCTGCTTCACTTTGAAGAGGTCTGATTTTCTTGTTGCGGCCTTTATGGCCCCAGCATGTGCCTTAACAAAAAAATTCGCCTCACATGGCGAACGAATCGATAGAGTTCGGTGGCAAGTTGTGATACCAAATCATAGCTCTTTTCGACAGGGTCTCCCCGAATTTCTTTAGCAGTACGGACTCGATTTCGTCATCCTCCAAATCATTACCTTTTATGGCGCACGTATAAGAAGTGACGTGCTTATTCGGGTCCGAGGTCCCGTTGTATTTAGGTATATCGGGCACACTGAATTTCTTTGGGATGGGCTTAGGAGCCGCACTCGGAGGGAATGGTTTTTGCACAAACTTCTTGGAGTCCATTCCCTTTAAAATCGATGGTTCCCCCGGTATCTGATCAACTTGAAAGTTATAAGTTTCCACCTTCTTGTCGGTGGCCTCGATTTTCTTTTCTCCCGATTCTATTCTCTTAGTAAGCTCCTTGAGCATTCTCATTATAGTAGGGTCGGTTGTCAAAGTATTATCACCTGATCTTTCAGGCACTAGCTCGGTACGGCAAGTAGCCCCTTGTTAGACCCTATTTGGTGTCCTGTGCTGACTTTGCAACTGAGCAATGGCCTTTTGTTGGGCTTGCAAAATTTCAAATATAACTTGGAGACTGACACCTTCGTCTCCTTTGCCCTGTGTACTTCGACCGTCAGTTTGACCCTCTCTGCGTATGCTTCCATCGGGGCCCTCACCTAAATCCGCATTCAAAGCAACATTCTCATTCTCTCCGTGGAGTTCGAGGCCGTTGTCGCCATGTGTTACTGTGTTTTGTGAGTTCGACATGATTTAAGCTGAAAACAAAATTCATGACAAGAAACAAGTGTAAAATAGTGTGTTATACCAGAGTTAGCACCGAAAAATCACTATTATCCTTAGCCCTATGGTGGGCGCCAAACTGTTTACCTCGAAAAACGAGTAACAATTAAACTTCTAATGTGGTTATAAGGATACGTGATCTGATTCAATGCCAATTGATAAATAGCTAAGTAAATAAAGGAATTAAACGATTGAAATGGATCAAACCAGTGCGTTTGCAAGTTATCGACCTCGGTTTAGAATAGACTCGAGATCAAGCGTTAAGAACCACAAGAATAATAAGAACACTAAAAATAGTAGAGAATTAAGAGCGAGCAACAGAGCACAATGTTTATATTTCTCAGTAAATGCGTATATGATTCGTATGATGGTTTCAAATGAACAAGGTTCCTCTTTATATAGTAGAGGAATCTTAAATAAGGTATAACTCTAATTTCGGAAACAAAATACATGATTGATATCAATAACCGTTAATGGTTCCGCCAATCCTCCCAGATTCTTGCCGAGATTGGTGGTCGATTGCGGATATCTCGATATTCTGTTACTTCGATGTCGATCTACCCCTATCTCGATCCCTCAGTCTCCGTGTTCTTCGAGCTCGAGCTTACTTCGACACAGATTTAATCTCGAGGCAGGCCCTCGAGCCTACAAAATCGGGTGTGGTCGATTTTAATCGTATAGAGAATTTACAGTATGAAGTGATTCAAAAATTAAGCTCGAGTAATTTTTATGACAAGTGTGTATTAATAACCTAAAAATAAAGTAAGTTATGACCCTTTACCTGTCTAAGTTATGATCTCCATAAGATATGCTAAAGTAGAAAGACAAATGGAGTGATGAGAGATTTTTTTCTTTTCCAACGATATGCTTGCTGACGAGCTTCGTCCCAATGTGGTCCAATTTTTATTGAGGATTTCACGACTAGGAATATTTTGGTGCACCAAATTGCTTCAAACAACTAGCTAGGGATGCTTGCTCAATGGCCAAAAGTACCAATACTCAAGGCAAAGTCGAAATTTGACCATTTGAAGTTCTAAATTCTAGAAACAAGATCATGCATTAAGAAGTAAGATTCAAATTCAATTACTATACATATTTAGTTTTTTTTTAAAATAAAAATATAGAATTTGAATTAAAACTATTGCGTTCCCTGAACTAATACATTACCTTCTAACTCTGCCCCTGCCAATACTCCTCCCCGTATCCCTCTTTGATGTTTACACAAAATTATATTAATTTATTATAGTTAATTTAATAAGATGAAAGTATGTATTGGTTAATCATGATTATGTATGAATTCTATGTCTATACGAATATTATAGTGGATGTATTTGTTAACTTGGTGTAAATTAAGCATATCTTGCACATAAGTTTTTACCGTAATCTCCGTAAAACATGTAATCAAGAAGGTTAAAGATACCCCACTCGGTTGGTTAATTACGCCAATTTCCCCGGCTTTTTTCTCTTTATAACCTTCTCCATTTCCCTCTCTTTTTTCCCCGTCCCAGCCAAAGCTCCTTTGCTCTCTCTTTTCACAATTCTCTCACTAACCCCACCTCATAAGCACTTTCCACATTTGAGAAAAGAATACATGGCCATCTCCTCTATTTCTCTCCTTTTCCTCATGTCCTCTCTTGTCTTAATTCCTGCCCTTTTTGCCTCTTCTACCTTACAAAATTCCCAATCTGTTGTTGATCAAGTAAATAGGTACATTTTGCATGTCTCACATATCACTCTATTATTAGCTTATTATTACTATGTTTCTTGGTGGTACACTATATATATATATATGCTCAACAAGATTTCACTATTTTTCCTTTCTTTAATTTGCAGGAGTATAAACAATGCCTCAAGGAGGAACTTGGGCTATCTCTCTTGTGGCACGGGAAACCCTATAGATGACTGCTGGCGTTGTGATCCCAACTGGGAAAAGAACCGCCAAAGGCTAGCTGAATGTGCTATTGGCTTTGGAAAGAATGCCATTGGCGGCAGAGATGGCAAGATTTACGTGGTCACCGATTCTGGCAACGACGATCCTGTTAATCCTAAACCAGGCACTCTCCGATATGATGTCATTCAAAACGAACCATTATGGATCATTTTTGCTAGGGACATGGTGATACAACTGAAAGAAGAACTTATTATGAACTCATTCAAGACCATTGATGGAAGAGGAGCTAGCGTTCACATTGCAGGTATTCATAGCTTATATATTCAATGTCCGAATCTAATGTTAATTCTCACTTATACGTAAAACGTTAATTTATTAATAATCTAAATTTTAAATTCATCGTCGCAGGTGGACCATGCATAACAATACAATACGTGACCAATATTATCATCCATGGAATTCACATACATGATTGTAAGCAAGGTGGGAATGCTATGGTGAGGAGCTCTCCACAACATTATGGGTGGAGAACAATATCAGATGGTGATGGAGTATCCATTTTTGGGGGGAGTCATATTTGGGTAGACCATTGTTCCTTGTCAAATTGCAAAGATGGGTTGATTGATGCTATAATGGGGTCCACTGCAATTACCATTTCTAACAATTACATGACTCACCATGACAAAGTTATGCTGTTGGGACACAGTGATTCCCATGTCCAAGACAAGAACATGCAAGTAACAGTTGCCTTCAATCACTTTGGAGAAGGCCTTGTCCAAAGAATGCCAAGGTAAATATATAAAAGGAAAATTATACTTGTCTATTCCAAATCAGTTAGGAAGCAAATTGAATACTACTACTATGTTATAGGAGTAGAATTTAATGAATATGTTTGTTTTTTGAAATATGTAGATGTAGACATGGTTACTTCCATGTGGTGAACAATGACTATACTCACTGGGAAATGTATGCAATTGGTGGGAGTGCTAATCCCACCATCAATAGCCAGGGCAACAGATTCCTTGCTTCTGATATCAGATTTAGCAAAGAGGTAATTAACTTTCAATATCATTAGCAATTAAAGTCTTTCTTTTGGGTATATTATTTGCTCACAACACAACAATTTAGTATATATTATTATTCGCTACATAAACAATTTCTGCATTATAGTTCTTGCAAATCAAACGACCCCTAGAGTTATAAAATTGTCGGAACTATATATATATATAGGTGACGAAGCATGAGGATGCACCAGAAAGCGAGTGGAAGAAATGGAATTGGAGAACAGATGGGGACCAAATGTTGAATGGTGCATATTTCATTCAATCAGGAGCTGCAGCCTCTTCAAGCTATGCCAAGGCGTCAAGCTTGAGTGCTAAACCCTCTTCCCTAATAACCTCCATTGTTTCCGGTGCCGGCGCCCTTACTTGCCGGAAAGGTTCCCCTTGCTGATTGGAGTAATATTTCCTAACATCACAAGAAAATTGACTTATATTCGGGTCTTCTTTTCCTGAAATTTAGATTTAAGAAAAAGGGTGTATTGAAGGAAATTATGGGTAGGAGAGGAACGAGACAAGACATTATGTAATCTTTTCTATTTCTTTATTTCTCTTTCACCCTTTTTGACTTGATTACTAAATACAACATCTGCCTGCTATTCTTAGCCACTGGGACTTACAGATCCCCTTCTAACGAATTCATGTCTAGAAGTGTTGATTTACTTCAATATAACTAAATGTATTATTCCATCTATTTCCATCTATATGTCATACTTTACTTTTTTTGTATGTTTAAAAAAATGTTACTTACTTTCTATATTTAGTAACCTTTTAACTAAAACATTTCATATGGCATATTTAATACCAAAAGATTCAAGGACAATATGATATATTACACACATTTTAATTTAAAATAACAAGATTCAAATTAAGTATTCGTTATTTTTCTTAAACTCAGTCTTCAATCAAATTAACACACAAAATTAAAAGTGAGGGACTGCTATATTTGAATCTTCTGAATGCCTTCTCTCGCATTGATTATAATGTTCCATTGAGAGTTAGCTATACTAATGCTGTAATGCATGCATATACACAAAAATGGCCCAAAAGACAACAGATAGATAACAGTGGATTGAAGACAAAAGGTAAAGATTCAAAGCATTATCAACCAAAATCATAGACAATAGGTATATATACACCTGAAAGAGCAAGTTGAACTACCCAAATTAAATTCAAGTCAATGAACATTCTATTTGAGAAGGAACCCAAGGACGTTCGTTATTGTGTTTTATGTGTACCATTTTAACTCCATTCAAAATGGAATCTGATACTAATTTGATCTATCATGCTTCATGCCAAGCATAGCAGACCATATTGTCTTTAGTAAGTTTCTTATGCACCACAAAAAAAAGACGTTTTAACCGAATAAACTAGTCCCACTATCCTACAATTGAAAAAGGAATCAGTTAAAAGAAATGGGATATATTATAGTACAAAGTTACCAACACTTTCTTATTGTTAAAGACATAGTATTCGATCAACCATAATGATAGAGCTGTTCATGCAGTGGTCAAATTTTGACCTTCTTTTAGTAAAGATCGTGTGGAGGTACTGGAATACTAAAATGCTTAAGATGGCATGTTGAAAATGTCATTTAGTAACAACAATAGCTTGTTACTACAACTTACAATACTTAGAATCTAGAGATGCTACAATAATTTGAAATCTCTAGCTTATATACCTTTTTAGCCAAACAACGCATCAACGATTTTTGTATAATTGAACAATCAGTTATTCAAGTTATTAGATAAAAGAAATACATTTTTGAAGATTTTTCCTTCCTCACATATGTGAACTTTCATTCCAAACTTTCCTTTGACTGGAAGTTTTGTTGTGATGGGTCACAGTGAAAAACAAAGCACATGCATTGGTATATATATATATATATATATATATATCGAGAAATTGGCAACTTTAACAGGGTAGGATTATCACTCATAGAAGAATACTTTCAAGAGAAAGATTTAAGTTCACACGTTGATAATGTATTGCATTCTTTTACAATTATTTTTTGTGAATTTTAAACTTTACAGGGAGAAAGTTATACAACCATATATTTCCAAAATTTCATTATTTTGGTTTTTTATCCCTTCCTTAATTGAAGCAACATAACTATGGTCAATGATAATTACAGCAGTTTGCTTCACTTATAGCCTTAGAATGTCTGTCTAGACTAATATGATTTAACCATGTGTAGACAATCACAAAAGAAAAAAAGAAAAAAAAAAGGTCTATGTTGACCTAACTGGAATTTCAACATAGTGATGAGAAGCCATTACTTTACTTTTAGGAAGTGACATAAAGATTTCTCAAGTTCGAAACTTTTACCTGATTTCGTTTTTTGGTGGCCTGCCTCGTAATTCGTAATTAAGCATAAATGATCTGAATATATGGCATAGTATGTCTTAACAAACTATTTTTATCACTAAAATATAGTCAGTTAACATATATATTTACTAAGTTATGACTTAATCATGATAAATTAGTATAAATTAGAGTAAATATCGGACGTGAACGTTTTTACGATGGTGTGAATAAATGATGAGGGCATATTTGTGCAATAAAATAGAAAAAGGCAAAAGTGGAGTGTAAATATCTTCTATCTTACTTGTTTGCATACAAAATTACATACTTTACTACTAAGATCGTCTTTTGAAACAAAGAATTTTTAAAATGCAAACGAATTATTTTCTTGTGTGGGTGAGAGTGGTTGTTGCAATTTTCGGAATACTTTTGACAAACTAAAACTTGGAAATACTGAATGTTTGACAAACAATATCACACTTTTAACCAAATGGTTTAACAATTTGATAGATACATCGATATCAGTAGCGGATCCAGAAGGTTATTCAAGCCGGCTCAATAAAGTATTGTTGATTTTCCCCCCTATAATGCCCATGAAATCTGTTAAATACATAAAATAAACAGTACACACAACTTTATTACATATAAAATAATTAAAAGATATAAAAAACAAAATATACCAATTTGCACGTACAAGTAACTTTAAACATTACTATTTACAAATAATAAATAATATAACATAAATTATAACAAAACTTAAAATAATTCCATATGACAAGAATAATAAGTTTTAAAGGAAAAATGAGCTAAGAATGTTAATTTATTACTTTAAATTGAACTAGTTTGACATAAAAAGATAAAAGGAACGAGGGAAAAGGGCCTAAAGTACCCCTATCGTTTATTAAATGGCATACAGATACCCTCCGTCCACCTATCCGTCCAAAAAGGCACACGGCGTTAATTATATTAACAATGTTGCCCCCGCGTCTAATGGAAGAATTTGGGACAACATGGCAATCTCGGGGCTGAAACAAAAAAAATTGACCTTATTTTCGATCCACTTAATCCGACCCAAGATTTTTTAACTAGGTCATAAAATAATACATTAACCCATAATTTCATCGAATTTGTTTTAAACTAGAGCGTCGCTTCTGCGGCCAACTATCAGTTTTCTTGTCCGTCTAGCGCTATCAAATTGCATAAATAATGTATCTCATAGATATCTAAAAAACAAAATCTCCTGGAATCTCTTTTAAGCCCGAAAAAAATCTTTGCAAACTCACTGGTAGCCACATATTCTACTGGCCCTCTCGTTTGCTAACTCCTTTAATTTCTCCTCGTCCGGATGAACAATACTACGCATGGTAGACTGTGCAAGCTTGGAACACTCACTTTCTCGTGAATCCTCCATAAAATTGATCAATTTGACTCTCAGATCTTGAACCTTCTCACTATTGCAATCATTTATAAAGCATGAATATTCTGATTTAAGGGAAAAAGTGTTAGTGTATTTGTGATCTCAGTTGGTGTGAAGATGGAATCACAATTATAAATCAGTTTTTTCCTCCATTAATTTCCCAAAAAACAATCTTGAGTATGGATATCTTAGTGAAGTATGGGTCGTTCTAATTTAAAAATGGGGTTTTGTCAGATGAGTTAATGTATTTTATGACCCAAGTAAGAAAATAAGGTCAATTTTTTGTTTCACCCCGAGATAACCACGTGACCCAATGAGAAACTGTCACGTCACTAAATTGAATGCCCCCAAATTATGCTGTTAGACGCGGGTGCAATTTTGACGGATAGGTGGACGAAAAGTATTTGTAAACCATTTAGCAAACGATAGGGGTAGTTTAGGCCCTTTTACAAAGAAACAAAGCTAAATTAAGAAACGGCAAAGGGCTAAATATATTCTTGTACTATAAAAAAATATTTAAGTATACCCTTAATTATACTTTGGATCCAAATATATCCCTGTCATAATACTATCGATTCAAATATACCCTTCTTCTATTAATTTTGTCCAAGGTGGACATCAAATCCTACGTGGCACTGATATTTGATTAGGTGGATACCACATGACATGCCACCTCAGCTCCCCTATTTCATACATAAAAGACTAAAATTTGAAATACAATTTTATGGCAGCGGTAATGGTGGCAATAGTGGTGGAGGGGAAGAAAATTTTAGTGGTGGAACCTATACTATGAAAAAAATGTTAAAATATACCCCTCGTTATACTTTGGATCCAAATATACCTCTAGCGTAATACCATTGATTCAAATATTGTCACGACCCAAATTCCCAACCTTAGGGATCGTGATGACGCCTAACACCACACTTGCTAGGCAAACCAATGTTAGAAATCGATTAACTAATTTCCTTGATTAATTACTTGAACAACCTTACAGCAAAATAATAATAATGACTAATTAAATTTAACGAACCACGAACTAATTAAATAAATATCCCTACGACTACCCCAGGGTCTGGTGTCACAAATCCACGAACTACTAAAGAATACTACAAATAATGGCTAAAAGAAATGTGTAACTGTTCTGAATAATGTAAAACAGTATAAGCAAAATAGGAGAAGACTCTTGGAATCTGCGAACGCCGCCAGATGTACCTCGTGTCTCCGAATAAATGGGTGATCGTCCTGAAGCCCTCTACTACTGACTCGTACCTAGATCTGTGCAAAAGAGCACAGAGTGTAGTATCAGTGCAACCGACCCCATGTACTAAGTAAGTGTCGAGCCTAACCTCGGCGAAGTAGTGACGAGGCTAAGGCGGGACTTTAACGATAAACCTGTGATATTCGCATATATACGATAACACAATAAAATAATTCTACACGAACAAGAAAATATATCTGAGACAATAATTATAAAACAAGAAGGAAATCTAAACACATCAATTCAAATACTGCAAAATAATAAAATAACACAACCGCCTCTTTTAGGCCTCAACTATAACCAATCCTCAAGAATTTCCAAGCTTTCAAACTTTATCTTTGAATAAAAGTAGTGCTAAAATATGAAAATAGTAATATAAAATAGAAAGTGTCAAATCTTTGTTTTTCTGAAAACAAAACAGTAAAAGTAATCATTTAGCTTTTCAAATGTTTATTCTCTTTGAAGATCAGTAAATATATAAATGTCCTCCCTTATCGCTCCTTGTTGCGGCGTGCAACCCGCTCCCACCTGTCCTCCCTTATTGCTCCTCCCTATATATATCACCCTTATTGATCTTGTTGCGGCGTGCAACCCGATCACCTGTCCTCCCTTATCACTCCTTGTTGCGGCGTGCAACCCGCACCAGACATATCATATCAATTTATTCATAAAGAATTTCACAATTCAGACCAAGCTTTTCACAATGCTATTATTTCCACAATTTCAAACAGAAAATCATATAGCTCGTAAGCTTTAACCAATATCATTTCACAATAAAACCAACCAGAATATAAGTAAACACCGTAACGCTGTCAATCCAGCTCAGCCTTTTTTTATACTATGATAAACTCAAGAGAACATCCAACATTTGTAACACACTTACAACCACAATTGGAAATAACTCAATGAAACTCAATAACCACGTGAACCTCAACAATTATGAAACAGTTAGACTGCATTTCTCACAACTTCCTCAATACTATCAAAACGAAACCAACAGGAATGTAAATATATATATTTATGATTCGTAAAGACAATGCCAAACCTCTCAACTGTTATACATATCACAAGGGAAACCGGCTCAAACAACCAATACTCATTTCAAATAATCACAATAATATCTAACAACAGATCAACAAGGCCAAATAGTCATAGAAGCAATAATGAACATATAACAATTAAGATAATGATCAAATAAGTGGAGAACGGGAAGGGGATCATGTTTAACAACCAATTTGGGTGGTGCATAGGTACTCGTCACCACACCTATACACCGCGCCCATGCATTTCACATAACAAATAAGTGGGGAGTCCTATTCCCTCAAGCCAAAGTTAGACCAAACACTTACCTCAATTTCGCAGGCCACTTACAGCTCAATAATAGCTTTTCCTTTAGAATCTTGCTCTTACTTGCTCGAATCTAATCATAATTAACTCAATATCATTAATTAAGACTAAAGGAACTAACTTTATTGAAAAATATAATTTTTCCTAAGTTTTCTCAAAAAAGTGAAAACCCGACCCCAGACCCGCTTGGTCTAAACTCGGGGTTCGGACCAAATTACGATTACTCATTCACCCACGAACCCAAATATATAATTAATTTCGAAATCCAACCTCAATTCGAGGTAAAGATTCAATTTTTATAAAATTCCCTAATTCTACACAAAACCTCAATTTTTACCATGAAAATTCTTAGTTTTCGATTCAAAAGTGATGAAAAATATTGGAAAATTGAAAGAGTAAAGTTTAGAATTGCCTCTAACCCGCTTGAATAGTATTTGTTGAATCTGATTGAGGTTGCTATTGTTTAGGCAGAATGACTTTAGTTGAACAAGATGGCAACACAGGCTCTTCAATAGAATTATCATTAGCTTGCAATTCTTCCCAAGAGAAACAACTTCCAATAGATTCCAAGAAATTTTAACTTATTGTTTGAGACACCCAACATCACCAAATTCCGTAAGCTCCCAATGGAGTCAGGCAAGCTCACTAACAAGTTTTCTACGACAGATAAACGCTCAAGCTTCACAACTGGTCCAATTCATTAGGCAAGGTTGTAATTTGATTCCCATCAAGTGTTGCAAGTTTCAAAGACTCAAGCAAATCCCAGGTTCACAAGCAGATATTCTATAAGGTTATTAGCCAAAATTAGATGTTGTAAGTTAATTAACTTGTTGATCTCCATGGGAATTTGAACCAACTTATTGTGCGTTAAGTTGAGGGTGTGTACAGATCACTCCAGGCTGATAACTTCATCAAGAAAAGACTTCAATTTGGAGTCACGTAAAGCAACGATGCCGGTGGAACGCCATCGAGCCATTCGGGTGGCTTAGGTATCTGCCGCCTTGCTACTGTTGTAAATTTCGTCCATTGCTTTTAGTTTATATGTATACTACTATAATTCTATTTATATATATATATATATATATATATATATATAATCTCCATAAAGTAGTCGTCCTTTTAGTTTATATGTATACTACTATAATTCTATTTATATATATATATATATATATGTAATCTTCATAAAGTAGTTAACCAACAATCTTTTTAGTGCAAAAATATTTCGTGGCCTATCCGAAATTCACCCGAGCCCTCGGGGCTCTAAATAAAATATGCACACAAGTCTAAAAATATCATACGGACTTGCTCGTGCGATCAAATCATGAAAATAACATGTAAAACTATGAATTAAACCTCAAAACTCATCATTTTTCTCAAGAACACTTAAAGTTCTTTATTCCTCAACCGGATGTCCTAATCACGTCAAATAAACTCCATTTTTCACCAAATTTCACAGTTAGCATTTAAATACTATAACAAATATGTACTGAGCTCCGGAACTAAAATACGGGCCCGATACCAATGGTTTCAAACATTAATTCTTTTCCATATTTCATAAATTTTTCAAGAAAATAATTTCTTTCAAAAATTGATTTCTAAGGCTTGGGAGCTCGGAATTCATTTTCGGGCATACGCCCGAGTCCCATATTTTACTGCAGACCTCCCCGGATCGTCGAAACACAGATCCGGGTCCACTTACTCAAAATGTTGACCAAAGTCAACTTTTACCAAATTTAAATTCTAGAAATCACTATTTCTCATATTTTCACATAAAAGCTTTCCGGTTTCACGCTCGGACTGCGCATGCAAATCGAGGTATTTAATTTTAGTCTTTTTATGGCTTTTAAACAT
Source organism: Nicotiana undulata (assembly GCA_005239495.1). Taxonomy (NCBI): domain Eukaryota; kingdom Viridiplantae; phylum Streptophyta; class Magnoliopsida; order Solanales; family Solanaceae; genus Nicotiana; species Nicotiana undulata. The sequence goes on from ML286170.1 coordinate 28,754, forward strand.
GGAACGGAGTCTAATTTTATAAAATGACCCCTTGGGTCATCACAATCTCCACCTCTAAAACACACGTTCGTCCTCGAACGGACGTAGAAAATTACCTGGAGTGGCGAACAAGTGTGGGTATCTACTCTGCATGTCCAACTCGGACTCCCAAGTAGCTGCCTCAACGGGCTGGCCTCTCCACTGCACTCGAACTGAAGGATAGCTCTTATTTCTCAATTGACAAACCTGCAGGTCCAAAATAGCTACCGGCTCCTCCTCATAAGTCAAGTCTTTGTCCAACTGGACAGAGCTGAAATCTAACACGTGGGACGGGTCACCATGATATTTTCGGAGCACAGACACATGGAATACCGGATGAACTGAGGATAACCCCGAAGGCAATGCAAGCCTGTAAGATACCTTCCCCACCTTATCAAGAATCACAAATGGCCCGATATACCTAGGGCTTAACTTACCCTTCTTCCCAAATCTTATAACACCCTTCATGGGCGACACACGAAGCAATATTCTCTCTCCAACCATGAATGCGACATCACGAACCTTACGATCGACATAACTCTTTCGCCTAGACTGAGCTGCACGAAGTCTTTCCTGAATAATCTTGACCTTATCTAAGGCCTCTTGAACTAAGTCTTTACCCAACAACCGAGCCTCTCCCAGCTCAAACCATTCGACTGGCGATCTGTACCGTCTACCATAGAATTCCTCATAAGGAGCCATCTGAATGCTCGTATTTTACCTGCTGACAATTTAAGCAACGAGCCATATATGCCACCATGTCCTTTTTCGTCCTTCTCCACCAATAATGCTGCCTCAAATCTTGGTACATTTTAGCTTCCCCTGGTGAATAGAATACTTAGAACTGTGAGCCTCCTCAAGGATCAACTCACGAAGGCCATCAACATTAGGCACACATAACCGACCCTGCATCCTCAAAAGACCATCATCTCCAACTGTAACCTGCTTGGCACCACCGCGCCGAACTGTGTCCCTAAGAACCATCAAATGCGGGTCATCATCTTGTCGCTCCCAGATACGTTCAATTAAAGAAGACTGAGCGACTGTACAAGCTAGAACACTACAGAGTGATATATCCAACCTTACGAACTGATTAGCTAATGTTTGAAGCTAACGGCCTCTCACCAACTGGAATATACACAAGGCTGCCCATACTCACCGCCTCTATTTTCTTAATAGGTTTTCATAGCCAATTATAGAGTTATCAACAGCTTCATGTTAACAACAATCCCCTTTCAACATTCACAATACTGATGACGAGGTGCGATTCATGAAGACCTCATAATTATATACCTGACTTAACGTGTCTCATTTAACGCCACATGGGCGGCGCATACCTCGCATGTCAAAGCTCAATAATTCTGACAGGGTTTGGCAAATTATACACAGTTAATTATTTATTTATTTAATTATTATTAGTATTACTTTTATTATTATTATTTATTCATTTATTCTTATGACTATGATCATTATTTCATACAGAAATTGTTGAATAGGACTAACGGACATGACTCTTTACCAGTACGATAGTAAGATTTTAATCCACACGGGAGAATCTAAACACAAGAATTTCCACCGCGGCTCGTAGCCCGGCTTAAACATACCAAATCATATCAAAACGCGAGTATTTCGTCCTCAATTCTGAATCACAAGTAATATGCATACCGCCACTCAAAACCTTCCATTTTCTTCTTTTGAATATTAACCGCTAAATAAAATTACAACACGTAATGATAGACACAGTTATCTCCTTAGAATTTCGCAATACAAGTATTCCCATAAGTAGATTTTTGAGTTACGAAGCTCACCCGAGAGTAGAGCATATTAGAAGAACTTTATTACTTACGTATAACCGAATTAAGTTAAGGAAATCGTCACTTTATAGTAATTAGAGATTGTTCTTGGAATGACACCATTTAATGTAGCGAGCTAAGCCATACCATAGAAAATATACCAACAGGCTAGGTCTCCACCTCTAGGAATCTGACCTCCACCTTCGATATGTAAGTTTATTTGTAACTGCATTGGGACACATAACTTGAGTGTTCTGATGAAATATGACTCTCCCAAGTCTAAGACAATTTCTACCACTAGCCGAAATAAAGTATCAACTTGCCCTGGGTCGCACAAAATTTCACAATTGTAATTGAGTCCTTTAATGAGTCTATGGACTTGCTCTTTGGATAGATAAACCGAAGTAGGAGTGCGACGGGCTGACTTATCAAACCTAGTAACATGTTCTAACACCGTCATATGACTTGGCGCAACCGCTCAAACCTTATACACCCCGCATTATGGAGGGTCCGAGAAACAAATCCTTTCAAAAGCATTTATGAGAACTAAGTCAAACAGTTGATGTTACACTGGCTGATCATTCTCTTCGTAGGCTTGCCTCAACCACCGGCGACCAATTTCTCCATTTACCCTGTTGGCTCAACGCCGCTAAGCTACCCCACTCATTCACGTACTCTTCGTTATTCCTTGGGGTAACTCTTATTCCTATTGATGCACAACGATCCAACAAGTAAAGCTTTATACAGATAAATCATATAGTCTAGAAGCTTGTCAACCACTGTACTCCCTCTGGAGAACCCCAAAATCCGCAACCGTATCTTCCACGCTGAGTAAACCTTCTGTAGATATAAAGTTGTTTAAACTCCTTTGGTACTGAGGTATCTGGTTATTAAGGAGACAGATGCACCGCAATTCTCAGCTTTATCTCTTGCAAAAATCTCAGGCCTTATACCTTTCAAGCCAAAATCGTTATAACACATGACCCCACAATCTATTCCTTGACAGTGGACTTCCTTACTTGGTACGAAGCCATAGGTCATAATGTCTGATGATCCATGATGTTAAACTTCACAACTCACATACATCAACTCCGTTGCTTTCAACTATTCCCTTGTTATGCAACACTAGATTAGCTATAAATCCTTCTCTAATATGGGCTAGTCCAACATGTACCGACTGAGCTAGAACCTCCGCGTCTAGATCCATTTGGGAATGTACATTAGGTGCTGATGTTCGAGCTTTGAAATGAGCTCTGCTTCTGTCTCTCCCCCTGATCGTAGCTATCGTCGGGGCTTCATCTCCTGTCCGGTTGTAGACGCTTTGCGCGTTGTCGAGATTTGCGATAGGACAAGAATACACAAGTTCAATCATCAATGGTAGAATAAATTCGCACGATAGAGTAGAATAGGAGTGAGATTGTTCCTAACTCAATAGCCTCTGAGAGATAAGTACAGACGTCTCCGTACCGATCCCCCAGACTCTACTAAGCTTGTTTGTGGATTGTGAGACCTAAGTAAACCTAGTGCTCTGATACCAACTTGTCACAACCCAAATTCCCAACCTTAGGGATCGTGATGGCGCCTAACACCACACTTGCTAGGCAAACCAATGTCCTTGATTAATTACTTGAACAACCTTACAGCAAAATAATAATAATGACTAATTAAATTTAACGAACCAGGAACTAATTAAATAAATATCCCTACGACTACCCCAGAGTCTGGTGTCACAAATCCACGAACTACTAAAGAATACTACAAATAATGGCTAAAAGAAATAGTGTAACTGTTCTGAATAATGTAAAACAGTATAAGAAAAATAGGAGAAGACTCTTGGAATCTGCGAACGACGGCAGATGTACCTAGTGTCTCCGAATAAATGGGTGGTCGTCCTGAAGCCCTTTACTGCTAACTCGTACCTGGATCTGTGCAAAAGAGCAAAGAGTGTAGTATCAGTGCAACCGACCCCATGTACTGAGTAAGTGCCGAGCCTAACCTCGGCGAAGTAGTGACGAGGCTAAGGCGGGGCTTTAACGATAAACCTGTGATATTAGCATATATACGATAACACAATAAAATAATTTTACACGAACAAGAAAATATATCTCAGACAATAATTATAAAACAAGAAGGAAATCTAAACACATCAATTCAAATACTGCAAAATAATAAAATAACACAACCGCCTCTTTCAGGCCTCAACTATAACCAAAAATCTTCAAGAATTTCCAAGCTTTCAAACTTTATCTTTGAATAAAAGTAGTGCTAAAATATGAAAATAGCAATATAAAATAGAAAGTGTCAAATTTTTTTTTTTCCAGAAAACAAAACAGTAAAAGTAATCATTTAGCTTTTCAAATCTTTATTCTCTTTGAAAATCAGTAAATATATAAATGTCCTCCCTTATCGCTCCTTGTTGTGGCGTGCAAACCGCTCCCACCTGTCCTCCCTTATTGATCCTCCCTATATATATCACCCTTATTGCTCCTGTTGCGGCGTGCAACCCGATCCCACATGTCCTCCCTTATCACTCCTTGTTGCGGCGTGCATGTAACGACCCGGTCTGTCGTTACGAGAAAACCTTCATCATAATTGTTGCTATTGACTTATTATAGATTGGTTATTCTATAATTAATGTGTTAGAGATGATAGGCTTGGAATCGGAATAATTAAATGAGAATTCAGACACTTAGTCCTTAAAGAATAGCCTTAAAATGGGAAAAGTCAACTAAGAGTTGACTTATTGGTAAACGACCTCGGAATGCGGATTTTATGGCTCGGATAGCTTCGTTAGGTGATTTGGGACTTACGAGTGTGTTCATAATAATTTTGTGATGTCCGGTGTAGAATTAGGCTTGAATTGGTGAAAGTTAGTTTTTGGCGATTCCGGACAGCAGTGGCAAATAGGCTATCGGGGTCGAAATGGAATTCTGACAGTTGGAACAGGTTCGTAATGTCATTTTGGACTTGTCTGCAAGATTTCAGGTCAATCAGAGTTGATTTGGATAGTTTCGGCTTCATTGGTGAATTTTAGAAATATCAAAGTTCTTAGGCTTGAATCCGATGCAAAATTGGAGTTTTGATATTAGTTTTGGTGTTTTGAGAGTGCAACTAAGTTTGAATGATGTTATGGGATATGTTTGTATGTTTGGTTGGGGTCCCGAGGGCCTCGGGTGCGTTTCGGATAGTAAACGGAGTGTGTTCGGCCTTAGAAGATATGCTGTTGCTGCTGCAATTTCTGTTGCTGGTTTCCTTCTACGCGATCGCGGGAGGGTGTTTGCGATCGCGTAGGGTTAGCTGGGGAATGGCAGATTTTTGTCTATCGCGATCGTATGGAGGAGGTCGCGATCGCGTGAGTTGAGCAGGGTGTGTAGTGCGATCGCGTAGTGAAGTTCGCGATCGCGTAGAGTAATTGGGCGCGTGAGGGAGCAGCTGATGGTGTATCGCGATCGCGTGGTCATGGTTGCGATCGCGTGAGTTTGGGATAGGGTGAAGCGCTATCGCGTGACTAATGTTGCGATCGCGTAGTGTTACAATTTGAGACAGCTATTTTGTTCTTCGCGATCGCGTGCCTTTTCCCGCGATCGCGATGAACAAAGAACTGGGCAGTTAAATAATATTTCCTCCGCGACCTAAACCCCTTTTTACACCATTATTGTACGGAAAAGAGCTCTTGGGGGCAATTTTGAAGAGGGAAATCCTTGTTCTTTATTGAGGTAAATGTTCTAGTCATTAAAACTCGATTATGGGTGATTATAGACCATAATCCCAGCCTTTAATTCATGAAAAATAGTAGAAAAATAGGATTTTGGGGCATGAGATTATGAGACCTTCAAGGGTCGATTTGAGGGGTCAAATGGACTCCGATTTCGGTGTTCTTTATATGTACGGGCTCGTGAGAAGAAGAAGAACACTTTTCTGTAAAAATTTCTGAGTTTCGAGATGCGGGCCCGAGGGTCGGGTTTTGACCGAATTCGGATTTTGAGTTAAATTCGATATTTTTCAATTGGAATTTATTCCATAAGCATATGTTGATGGTAAAAATCTGAACTTGGTAGATTTGGAGCCTTCAGAGGTTGATTCAAGAGGCAAGCGCATTGCAGAATAGTTTTCGGGCTAGTTTGAGGTAAGTAATGGGTTTAAATCCTGTCCTGAGGGTATGAAACCGCGGACTATGCACCCTTTCACGGGTTTTGAAAGA
>ML286171.1:827-20612 GCA_005239495.1 Nicotiana undulata
CCTAAAATCCCTAATTCCTACTTTGATTCCATGTTTTTAGCCCTAGATTCTAGTGATTGATGAAGGAAAATGGTAGAGATTAGAGTTAGGATCACTTACCCAAGTTGCTATGGAAGAAAACTTGCTTGAGGATCGCCTATGGGGTCTTGGAGAGGAAGAAGATAGTGAAAAAGTGATAATTCCCGTAATTGTATTCTGTTTTGGACTTAATAAAATCACTGGGCGATTTTGTCCTCTGCGATCGCGGAAAAGGGGCTGCGATCACAGAGCTTGAAGTTGTGCTTCTATGCGATCGCGGAAGGAGGAATGCGATCGCGAAGAGCATCTGGGCATAAGTCTGCGATCGCGGAGGCAAACTTGCGATCGCAGCGAATAACAAATTGTTTCCCCCAGTTGAGCCTATGCGATCGCGAATCAATAGTTGCGATCGCAGTGAAGGAAACACCAGACACCAGACATAACATATAATAAACCTGTTCCGGGCTCCGGAACCATAATACGGGCTCGGCAACACGGTTTTCACGTAATTATTCATTATCAAAATCCTTTATTATTTTCAGAAAACAATTTTCTTTAAAAATTCATTTCTCGGGCTTGGGACCTCGGAATTCNGAAATGTTGACCAAAGTCAACTATATTCGTTCATTAATTATCAAAACTCATTTTCATCAATTTCTCACATAATAGCTTCCCGGCTACATGCCCGGGCTGCGCACGCATAACGAGGTGAGACTAACGGAGGCTCTCGGAGCCTCGGAACATAGATACAGCTCAAATTATGTAAGATGACCTTTTGGGTCATCACACGTGCAAATGATAGGAAATATGGGTGGAATATAGGATTCTTGGATCTTGTATATGAAAAAGGTATCTTCTAACTTTAGAATCAACGGAAAAGACAAGTTTTGTATATTCTTCAATAGTCAATGTTACAAAGTGTTCTTTAGAAGGTTTCAAATCCTTTTTCTCTTTTGCCTTTTCTATATAGGGAACATTCTTTTGAAACCCTAAAAAGTATAAGGGGGAGAATATTCTAATTATTCTAAAATGTACAATGCAATATTTTTTCTTCCTAACCTAAAATTATCCTATCGTTATTGTCCATTCTTCTGTTCGACCAGACGTCGACCTCTTTCGAGAAAGATTCTTCGTCTTCAAATATTGGCCGACTTAGACTTCGACCACGATCAACAAAACTATTAAAAATGATCCAGATTTCGACCAATACAAATACCGCCGCTGGTGTTGCAGACGTAAGTTGATTAACAGAAGCACCATGTTAGAAGAAAGTGAATTTTTAAAAAACATATCAGCATATTTCTTATATATAAGAAGAAATTGACTGTTTTACCTTCTTTTTTTTAAGTTTCTTTTTCAAAAATAGATTTTCTTATATTTAATAGGCTTTTAATTTCACACCCAATTTAACCTGTAGTGGCACTTGCTCATAATTGACAAAGATCATAAATTCCAGCATCATCACCCCACTCAACGAAAACAGTTTCACGTGTCTAATTCAAGGGGAAAAAGTTATACATGCTCACCAAGAATCTTTCGCAACAATACTTATAACGCTTTGTATTATACTTTTCTATTTAAATAAAAATCTTCTATTTTTATAAAATAAGGAAAACAAATCTTTTCTCACACTTGTTCTTCATTTTTCATTTAAGGGGAGCTTTGGTGTAACAAAAAATTACTAGAAAGTGATAAAAAAGGTCAAACTATAAAAATAGCTTTTATAAAAATACAACGTAAGACAACGTAGGTAAGACCTAATATTATTGGGCCTTTCCCCTAATTTTTGTGTATAGCGGGGGGTTATTGGACTAAGTGGCCGTTTCGTTGAAAGTATTAGTGAAAATAATATATGTATAGTCAGACCTCTCTATAATAATATTATTTGTTCCGATATTTTTAACTTTTGTAGTGAACGGTTATTAGACACTTATAATCGCATTTGACGTTCAAATATTTTTTGGCTTTTATAAATAAAATTTATCAAAAAATTGATTATTTTTCCTTTTTAAATTATTAATGTTACAAATAAAAGATAAGACAATTATCCAAATTTAAAATCTCAAAATATATGCATATTTCACTAGTTAATATATTGAAGAAAGCTAATACATTACTAAATAAATTTATACCAAAACGTATAAAGATTTTAAACTCTTAGGCAGACATTTTACAGCTACCTAGAAAAATAAATTCTTTTAAGATTGACAAAATAACTTTATAATTATAACTTGTTTCATAGATTTCATTCTCTCACTACCGATATAACACTTGAATTGGCGAAAGTTTGTATCCAAAATTTTGACAAAAAAATATCCAATAGTTTTTCCTTGAAGACAATCTAAGAGCTTAACAATTAAATTTTCTATCTAAATATTTTTCAGAATTTATCCAATGAAAAAGATATCATGTGCAGATCTTCAATCCTTATATCTTATGCAAGATAGAAACTTTGTTTAATGGAAAAAATTGTGTGCATATTTTTAGAATTATTAATTTTAATCTTTCCTTTAGGGTTGTTATAGAGAGGTAATTTTACAAAGAACGTTCTGTTATAAATATGGTTGTTGCTGTTATAGGTAAAAAGTTGTTATAGAAAGGTGAAATATCACTTAAAAAATCGGTTATGAGGAAAACTTGGCTTTTATAGTGAATAACTGTTATATAAGAATATTGTACAGAGAGCTCTCACTTTATTAGCTTTAGTATTATTAATCCTTTGTTTGGTAGCATTGTTCATCATATGTATAAGTAATACAAGTATTAGCAAACTAGAGCATTAGCAGTACCATAATTTTTAATAAATAGAAAAGCATATAAAGATAAAATTATCATTTTAAAACCTTTAATACACCAAAAATCAAACAGTCGATAAAAAATAATTCTAACATAACTAATCTCAAACATTTACTAATTCTCGAATTATTAATACATCATATTCAGTACTGTGGCTTATCAAACGACCCTAAATGCCCTTGTTCTTCGCTTTTTAATTATTTTTTTCCTCTTGTTTCCAAGCAAAGGTGATGTCTCTTTTCCCCTTATTTTCCCATTTACCTTGTTCATGCACATATTTCATGATTCAAAATTTTGGTGTTTATGCTTATCCAACCGCAGCTTCCACAAGTCTGCCGGTCTACGCTCTCCTTATAAGTCACTGTTTTCTTATGTCATTTTCGCCCCACTCGTACTTATCGCTCAATTTTCATGCATATCAATCTGCATATCTTATCGGGTCCCTTAGCGGCCCACTCGCTTACCTTTGCGCGTTAATTACACGCTCCCTTGTGCCAGCTCATCTTCCACACAGATCCCTACACGTGTATGCAGATATTTCATTGTCCAGGATGAAATTACGACTATATCCTCTACTGCGTCCAGAGGAGTAGGTCAGAACTTACTATGTCAAATTTTTGTGGGAAAAGAGCCAAATACACCCTTTTATTTTTGTATATTATTCACATCTACCCTCTATTCATTAATATATAATAACTCATTCAATATATTCCATATTCGTATTGAAGTTTTGACTAATATGAATTCATATTGGTAATGCCCCCTACTATAATTGTTTAGTTTCTAAAATTTGCACGCTATCTTTAGTGGCGAAGCCAGAAATGTTTTCAAGGGTGTTCAAACTTGAAGGAACTAAAAAAGAATTCCCGACAAAGGGTGTTCAATATACGTTTTATATATTTAAAATCAATATTTTACTTATATATACAGTGTAATTTTTTGTAATATTTCGATGAAGGGGGATTAGTTGACCACCATTTAAAAAGGGTGACTTCGTCCCTGGCTACCTCTAATTAAGGGTGAGGAATCCGCTTCTTCTCACCATAATCTTTATTGGTCATTCAACCCTCATATATTTAGGCAAATTATCACGCCTTTGGACATAAAAATTCTGATTTTTAAGAAAAGAATTAATTTAAAAAATGGTATTTAAAATTTAAAATTATATTTGGACATGTAATTCACTTGAAAATGTCGTAGTTTTGTGAGGGGGGCATTTTTTTTTCTTCCGAAAAACATGAAAAAGTGGTCTCATATTAGAAAAACTCTTTTTCGAATAATATCCATAAACTTACAAATTTTTTATGGACAAATATGTTTTTGAAAAAAATTTCGCAAAAAGAAAAAAAAAACTATGGATAAGTCCTTAGTCTATTCACATTTACTTACTGCAGATCATTTTAGACATAGTTTAAATTATTCCATTTTAAAGTTTGCGCCCAATATGAAACACAACAAATTCATCAAAATAAGTTAAAATAGTGGTGTTTTTGATTTACTTAAGATAGTCATGATAATGAAAAACGTTTTAAAAAAATTGATTTGTTAATTTGTTAACAACAAGCAATAGAAAGCGACTTTAAATTTGGCAATTATGAATTTATGATTAATAATTATGAGCTGGTATTGAAGTCAAATGATTCATGTAGCTTGATCCAAGCAAACATTAAACAGATTATGACTCAAATTTATTGATTGTCTGTCCAAATATAACCCTATTAAACATATGACACTACTAGTTGAACACCACGAGTTGTGATGTGATATACATGGTCCCTTTTGTGTTATTAATCTCTTATTTTATACACCTTTTCAATATATGTAATACTAATGCAAGTAGGGGTGAACAAATTTTAAAAAATAGATAAACCGATAATCTGAGTCAAATTGAAAAAAAAGTCAGATGTTTTGATTTGGTTTGGTATTGAAAAATAAAATCCGACCATAATTGATTTGGTTTCGTTTTAACTGAAACAAAGTCAAATCGAAACCAGACCAACCCGAGTACATTTATATAATTTTTAAATTTTTTTATTACATAAATATGTGTTGATGTAATTTATAAATATTTCTTAAACGTTTTGCGATACTAGGAATGGCAATAGTGATGTATAATTATTTTAGTATTACATATGGTTTATAACGAAAATGCATTACTTAGTTTATCTTTTTCTTTAGTGCTTAGTTATGTAATTAACATTAGTACTTGTTAACTATACTTATTTTAGCATGACCTATATAGTATTTTTAGATTATGTTAATCTTTATTATGGTTTATTAATAGCAATATTTATTTTTATATTATTTCATTATTTTATCTTTGTTATTGAATATTTTAGTACAATGTTATGCATTATCTTAAATTATTGTGCTAGTTTCTTGGAAAAGTTATATAGTTATATTTTACTAGGACTTAAGAAAAATTTGGAGCACGAGTTACATATTTCATGCTATGAAGACTTTATCGGAAAAAAAAACTTGAAAACCCGACTTGGTTGGTTTTGTTTGGTTTATAAATTTAAAAATCCGACACCATTGATTTGGTTTGATAACTGAAAAATTCGAACCAACCCGACTTATGTACATTGCTAAATGCAAGTATTAGTTATACAATCTATTTGATATTATCCTATATATAACTAATACATAAAAAATCATTGTATTAGCAATACCAAAGCTATTAATGCACGCATTACCATAATTAAAAGATAAAATTATCCTTAAAGCTAAAAATATAACTGACATTTTTGTAAATAATTAATTTTTGTAAAAATTATACAATGTATTTTAATTTTTATACACCACATCAAATACCGTATAACAAATAATCTCCGCATAATTGATATTTATATTACTTACATCTTATTCACCACTATTCCTATAAACCCTAACAAGCAACCCCTAAGTGGGAAAGCAAAACAAAAAAAAAGGACTAAAATTGTAATACTAGCTCTGGTGTACTTCATCACATGGGAAAAATACCTCCACTTGAAGGGACCCACAAAATGACCACCAATAATTGATAATTCTCCTAATCCTTTCTGTACTCCTGCTGGCAACACTTGCCTCTAAGCTTCTCCTTTGTTCCTCATTTCATGTTCTTATTCTCCTCCACCATCATTTTCCCCTTAAAATCCCACTTTTTAAACAACCCCAAAACCTTAATTTTCTCAAACCCCCAAAACTCTTTTATGCACTAACACCAAGATGTTGTTTCATCATAATCTTGAAAAATCCTTTGTGATATTCACTTTTCTTTTATTTTCTATATTTGTTTTAGCCACAGCAGAATCATCAATATATGAAGTTCTTAAATCCCATGGATTACCAGAGGGATTACTACCAAAGGGTGTGAAGAATTTTACATTAGACAACTCTGGGAATTTTGTTGTCCATTTAGATCAAGCTTGTAATGCAGTATTTGATAAAAAAGAGAATGAATTACACTATGAAAGGAATGTATCAGGAAGAGTTAGTGATGGTCAGATCGATTCAGTTTCTGGGATTTCAGCTAAGGATTTGTTTTTATGGTTTCAAGTGAAGAGAATCTATGTTTCAGCTTCAAGTTCTGGTGTTATTTACTTTGATGTTGGTGTTGTCTCTAAGCAGTTTTCATTGTCTGCATTTGATAGTCCAAAGGAATGTACTGCTGTTCAACTTACAGATCTTGAACCTAAGGTAAAAACTGGTGTTTACATGACACGTGTCTAAGGTCTTAACTTTTTCTTGATTGGTTTGTTTTTTTGTTTAATCATTCAGTATTCGGAATCCACCGCTCTGACTAATCTGAATTCGTGTGTGAATTGACTGTTTGTTTCTCAAGATTCTATGATTAAGAGGGAGAAATTATTGAGTGTTATTAAATCAGAACGGAGTAACGTGGTCAATGAGAATTGATATAGTAAATCCCAACTTGTTTGGGATTGAGGCATACTTCTTGTTGTTGTATTCAATATTTGGAATCCACTATCTTAACTAATATGGATTCGCGTCGTGTACTCCCTGCCAGGAGTTCATGAAATGACTATTTGTTACTTAAGATTCTATAATTACAACAACAACAACATCCCAGTATAGTCCCTCAAGTGGGGTCTGAGGAGGTTAGTGTGTACGCAAACCTTATCTCTACACCGATAGGGTAGAGAGCTATTTCCGATAGACCCTTAGCTCAAGAAGACGAAAAGACAAAAAGAGACAATATATCATGTCTTAAGATTCTATAATTAAGAGGGAGAAAGTATTGAGTACTGTTAAAATCAGAATTGAGTAACATAGTAAATGAGAATTCATATAGCTGATCCGAACTTGTTTGAGACTGAGGTGTACTTGTTGTTGTATTTGATATTTAGTGGATTCTTGACTAATATGGATTCGCGTTGTGTATTCCCTGCTCGGAGTTCTTGAATTGACTATTTGTGTCTCATGATTCTATGGCTAAGAGGGAGAAATTACTGAGTAGTATTAAAATCAGAATGGTCTAAGTAGAGCAGAATGCATTTAGGTGTAGTAGTAGTTATATACAAGATTTGAACTTTGGTTGTTGAGAGCAATCCAATTGCCAAATGGATGGTTAATCAAATATTGGTTATTTCAGTTCTGCTCTAAATCTGTATGGTTTTCTGATATGGTTTTTTGGGTTTTCTGTCCATTTGTTGATTAAAGCTGAAAAGCTCATGTTAAGCATCATTAGTACTATATTTGCAACAAGCTGCAGGCAGAATGCTCCAAGATTTGTCTTCTTTGGGGTTCTATTCGAGTGCTATATAGAGATTTCAAGAACTTAATACATTCTTTGTTCTTTGTTTTTCGTCAGCATTATGCATCATCTATATAATGTGCTTAAATGAAAGGGAGTCTTGGCGTATAACTAGTAAATTTATTGCCGTGGAAACAGCCTCTTGCAGAAATGCAGGGTAAGGCTACGTACAACAGACCCTTGTGGTCCGGCCCTTCCCTAGACCCTGCGCACAACAGAAGTTTAGGACTTAAAGTTCCATTTTTGATTGATTGGCTTGTACTAATTTCCTTGCAGAGTCTATCCAGGAAGATTCAGTACAAACTTGATCAGGGGAATATGGGCAATGCTGTTTTGTAGAATATGCAGGTTCAAAAGTTGGTTACAGAATTGCACATAGCTCAATCAAAGTTGTTGGTTATCTTGTCATTCCTTGTATTGTAAATGCCTGCAGAGAGTCAAGTCTGGTTTTAGCAGGTCTCATTTGCTTGGAGCAGATTGTGCTCTATGCCGGTTTGCATTTTCTTGTACAGTGCAGTCAGAAGTGAATTCAGAATTTAGAGTCAGTGAGTGAATCGGAACGCGATATCTTATTAGAAATTGGAACCTAAGATGGTAAGGAAGAGAGTGATGTCAAGGGAATGTTACAGATTACTTGGAGTTTGGGGTATAGGGATACATCTGCTCAAAATGTGAAATTTCTCAGAAAAGGTTTGTTTCTTTCTTGTATTATTCATTTATGGATATAGTCATAAATAATGGTTATTAGAACAATTCACTTTTTTTGTAGTTGGAGACAGAGAATATGAAATAATGAAATAAATTTGCCATTTCTTTCTTATACTATATTTCCTTCTATGTACTGTTATAGTGATTTTGCTATGAATAAAGGTTGAGTGCTAGTATATGTATTAACTTGTAGTCTTGTACCATTCTAAAGTTGGTGGAGCTAAAAGGAAATAAATCATAGAAATCATATATTTATAATACAATAAGATAAATTTAATCAAGATGTGAGAAAAATGTTTTGCTGATAAAGAGCAAATTCAGGATGGCTGCAGAAAGGGTGGTCCAAAACAATAGTCAGTTGATTTCTCTATTTTTTTAATGACAGTGTTTATCCTTCAAATCGGATAACAATTAAACTTATAAGTGGTTTTAAGAATGTGTGATTTCATCTAGCACAAATTGATAAATGTGATGATTAATGCTAATAATTAACAGTAAAATAAAGCAAACCAGTATAAAGTGCAACTTGGCCCTCGAGCTAGATCGTCCTCGAACCGGCTGAGAATGTAGTTAACTAATATGAATTGAACTAAAGAACCAAAGAGTTCAAGAGAGAATGAGTACTGTATTGCTTTGTTATGCGAGAGATATGTATCACAAATGGTTAGAACTCCCATTTATATAGTAGATGAATTCTACTTATGGTACAATTCTAATTACAGAAAGAAATCCCATGATTAGCTAAATAACCTTTTGTGATTTGATTCGTTCCGAGATTTCCGTCACGATCCTCGACCGGTCACGGATATCTCGGCTTTCTGTTAGAATGCTATCTTTGGTCTTGCTCGAGGTCTATCCTGTTTGGTTTCCATCTTTACTGGTCTCGATCTCGATTGGTACTCCGAATCCCGAGCATGAAACCACACCTACATGTCTCGGTCTGATATAATACGGGGTCGATTCTCGACCCATCATCTTGGTCTCGGTTAATCAACAAAATTGGTGAGCTCGATTTTAACCGTATACAGACAGTAAATTCAAGCCAACTTATGCATACCTTTCGACTCCTAAAGGCCACCTGAACAAGATAGATACGTACTCATTATCCAACTCATATTCCACTCGTGAGATTATAGTAAATATGTTGATGTTGTTGTTATGCATACCTTGAGTCGTTGACTATTGTATCAGACATAAGTTAGCTTTCACCAACACGGATCTCGAGTAACTTAACCTATCAAAGCTTAATCAAATGAGAAGAAATTATTTACTATGATTTTTGACTCCCTTAAAATTTAAACCCTAATTTCTTATAATTTTTATTTCACTTCATTGAAATTTAGGGTAGACCTTTAAGTGCAGACAATAGGTTGATTTCTTTGCAAGAGAGACAAATTTTCATGCTCTCTCTCACACAAAAACAAAATATGAAGACACCAAAGAGATAATCTTTTTTAGTGGAAGGAGGCATTTCATGAAAGGTTGGAATCTATATAATTGGTTTTGACCTAAAAGGAATTTTTATGGGGTGTAGGATGTGCAAGTTAAAAAGCAATTTTGTTCTTTTGCTGTTTTTAATTAAAAGGTTTGTAATTTGCCAGGGTGGTTTTCCACTTTCATTAGTATCTTTCCTTTGTGAGAAGTTGTTATGGCAACAGAAAATGAGCACCAACTTTTCTAAAATTTAATACGCAAAAACGTTAAGAGCCTTTTCTAAAAATAAAAAATAAAAAATTCGAAAATTTTTCACTTTTTTTTTTCCGAAACCAGTATTTGGCCATAAAATTTTTAGTTTTCACTTGAAGATGAATTTTGAAATTTTACAAATATTTGAAAAACTCCAAAAAGCTATTTTTCAAAATTTTCACTCACAAAACTTCAAAACAATTAAAATAATATTCATGTCCAAACACAACTCTAATTTTCAAATACAATTTTTACTTGAAATTTTTTTTCACTTTTTTTTTGAAATTTTACAATTCTTATGTCCAAACGCCCACTAAGTAATTTCTTTTTATTTATCTGAGTTTTGATGGATAAAATTGACAGAGGTAGAGCCATAAGGTTCGGGGAAACTCAATAATTTATCCAGAACCTAACAAGCTGCATTATTTAAAATACAGAACCACAAAATTAAAATTCTAGCTCCGTCCTGTTGTAAAATACTTGTACTGGTGGAAGATAGTAAATATCCCATAAAATTAATCGGTGGCACGGACACTACAATTATTTTAAAAAAGAGTTATAGGGCAAACAGAAAAATGAGCACCACCTATTCTAACGCACATATGGTCACAACAAGCCATGTTTTGTTGGTATTATGCCAGACTGGCTTTTGTGCATTGCTATGGGTTGTGCTGCCCTTATTGACAACAAAAATAACAATCACAGGGGCAGGAAGTGATATAAAAAATGATCTGAAGTCAAGTCAATTACTTCTCCACTATAAATTCTAGCTGAATATTTTCTTTCTAAATTCTATAAATGAGGACTTCTAGAACAATAGACAGTGAAAGTGAAATTCAATTCGCGAAATAATTTGATTTATAGACAGTATCGTTGTGGTAATCCCAGACATACTGAAATTTAGGCACAACGAATGTATGTCACAAGAGATGGTAGATTGTTGTGTAAGTCACGCTATATGCGCACTTGTCGTGCAAACTTAAACACTTTGAGATATACATTCGAGGTGCGGTCTAATGATAAAATGAAGTGACTAGTGAGTGAAATTCAGTAAAAATTATGGTCCAAATTATAAAAGAGTCAAAATATGTTTTATGATTTTCTCCGATTAAATCTTGATAGACAAAGTTATTCAACACAAGAATAAAAGGAAATAAATATCTGGAGAAGGAGACAAGTAATAATAATAATAATAGACATGGTCAGAATATTAGTACGTAGTTGATACATATACATCATATACCACGTAGATTTTATGTCTGTATGTGAGGAAGTCACATGGAAGAAGGGCTAGGCTGTTAGCAACTCAGGTGGAAAATGCAAATGGAATATCACTACTATTGACTCTTTAGCCACTGCTACCTGTTGGATTTTTGCTGGTTATTAAAGAACAAACCCCACTTCTTGTTGTCCTTGTTGCTTCTAACTTTACCTCTTTTTTTCCTATTCACTATCTAGACAGTACCTCTCCTTTTCCTTCTCTTGATCCACATGCTTTGGATCTCTGTTTTAAAAGCCAGAATTGGGATCGTCCGGGACTCTCCTCAGGGCGGAGCATTCGTAAAACGTCCCTGCACTTATGTGTGGGGCTCAGTTCCGTGAGACTTACACCTCGACTGTCGGGGCTTACGCCACAGACACGTCCAACGCCCAGTGTACTGGGCTCGCCTGATAAAACCTGGTGCAATTGTATGTAACTAACCTTGTAAATCCTAAATTTTTCTTAAAAAATCATTGACTATCCAAAATTACTTTTTCTTAATCATAAATCATTAAGTTAAGAGTCTTTTATGTCATAATTAAAATAAAAATTATTACATGTTACCCCAAGACTATTATGATAGTAAATTCTATATAAATCTTTCAGTTAAGAAGTATTTATTTATTAACGTTTGTTCTTTATTATATAATAGTCCATAATTTTTTTATAATTATTTTTCTAAATATTATTTTTTTCACTTTTACGAGATACAATACTTATTAATATAATAGCTCAGTATTAGCTAGTAACTATTTATGTCACGACCCAAAAATCACAGGTCATGATGACACCTAACTTGACCGCTAGGTAAGCCAATTAATAAAAGAAACACCCAAATAAACTTATCGAAAATTAAATTAGGATTTATCGGAACTTTTACAAATTTACCCAAGATATGGTGGTACGAATCATGAGCTTCTAAGACTTACAATATACAAAGATGGTATGAATAAATACACGTTCTGTTTGAAAACTACATGAACATATCAGTAATGTCTAAAACTACCAAGGGCAAGTGGCATCTTCTATACAGAATACACGAACATCTTCAGGGTCAACCCCCAACTTCTTCAGCATCTCTCCAATAGTCTGCACAGAGTGTGCAGAAGTGCAGTATAAGTACAACCGACCCCATGTACTGGTAAGTATCTTGACTAACCCCGTCGAAGTAGTGACGAAATTTTTAGTTAAAAGATACTCATTAATAAACACTATAATGTAAACTAACAATAGAACCAAAAGACAGAATAATAGAATAGAGTACACCATGCGATTGCAACAGGAAATAAACGAGTATCAGAAAGAATCACAATTTAACAGTTTCTAACATCTCAACCGGCTCTTTCCTTAAAACGAAATCCCATGAACCAAAACAATCACCTCATATACTCTCATAGTGTGATAAAGTACTCAAGACATCAAGTCTAACGGAACGGCAACACCCTTCGTGCATTTATCTCATCCTCACCATATATGCATAAAACAGTACCAACCAAATGATAGAAATACCGACAATAGAAATGACAAGGAAGGGAAATATGCAAGCAGGAAGAACATCAGTAACAGAATATGATCTTCACAAGTTAATAAGTAAGGACACGAAGGACTAGCATGGTGGAATACTTACACTAAGGTGCAATAGAATAGATCCAACATGAGTATAATTATAAAAGCAGGAAATAGGCATGGCATATGCAAGTTAAGCAAGAAAAAGGTATGGACAACACAACAACAATTGAGATAGAGGTCAAGTACGAGACAATAACAACATGTCACACAAAATATGTCATGGCGACAATGACAACTCAAGGTAAAGGCGGAAATGTATACACAGAAAACATATATCACATCATAATGCATGTCCCTCATCCTCACCTGCACGAAAACACCCTTCATGCTATGACCTCACAATATTAAAATCATAACAATATAAATGAAATGACATGACATCACCCTTCGTGCTTTACGCTCTTTCTTTACATGAATATGTATATGAAATGGCACGGCATCACCCTTCGTGCTTTACACTCTTCCGCACATGATAATGATATGAAATGGCATGGCATCACCCTTCGTGCTTTACACTTCCTCACATGATAATGAATATAAACAATGGAACGACATCACCCTTCGTGCTTTACACTCTTCCTCACATGAATGAATATAAACAATGGCAGGACATCACCCTTCGTGCTTTACACTCTTCCTCACCAAGCATATAAATATCAATAAAATGGCAAGGCAGGAAGTATATATATAATATCGAGGAGAGTGTTCAACGAATATTCCAAACATAGTTCTCAATCATTGTTTTACAAGCCAACAATGTTTCAATGAACCCGCAAGGGCCATATAATTCAAGTACTTCCACAAATCTCACAATCTATTAGCAACACATGTATAGAATCCAACATCTAAAAAAAATATCGGTCGTAGCAATGTAGTAGTGATCACGCATAGAGATGACCAAACTAGACACATCAATGTATTCCCATAATTCTATCAAATTTGATCAAGTTATCTTAGTCTAGGTCTTTGTTTCTAACATATTATACTACGTTCTTAATATGTGTAAATCAAACGAAGCAAGAAAATTACATAATTCTATAAAACACAATTACAACGTCATCTACCCCCTGAGCATGATAAACCCTGGCACATACATATATGCTCATCACCTCATATATGTATCACCCCCACATGTAGCAAACAATGGCAAATAGGAGGAAAAATTCCCTCAACAAAGTTAGAAAAAACATTTACCTCGAACAAGTTAATTACAATACCGAGCAAGCCAAGCGATGCTCCAAAAATGCCATCACGGGTGTAGTGACCTCCGAACGTCTCATAATGTCATGATCCAAATTTTCCACCGTCGGGACCGTGATGTCGCCTAACGTTGAACCCGATAGGCAAGACAACGTGAGTGTTTAAGTTGCCTTATTCATTTATTATTCAATAACAGGTGATGTATAATACTAACATGAAAGAAAGCTCAAATACGAAACAACATATATTAACCCAGTTTAATGCTTTTACGAAAACTACATAGTACCAATCCCAGAACGTTGGAGTCACAATCTCACGGTCTGTCTACGAATAATACATTTAATGGTTCTGCAAGAAATAAATATATCTGTTTCTAAAATAAGTAGAAAAAAATACAAAGATGAAATAGGAAGGGACGCCAAGGCCTGTGGACGCCAACAGGACTACCTCGGTGTCTCTGCGTGGAGTGAAGGCAGCCTCCTCGCTCTAGTGTCCAAAGGTTCCTGTACCGAGATCTGCACAACAAAGATGTGCAGAGTGTATCATCAGTACAACCGACCCCATGTACTGAGTAAGTGTCGAGCCTAACCTCGGCGAAGTAGTGACGAGGCTAGGACACGACAACCAAGATAACCTATGCAATTTAATAATATTCAGAAGCAGTAATAACAACAAGAATAGCTAATTAAGTACAAGGGAAAAGGGGAACATGCTGGGGGAAAGGAATATCAGATAACAAAACTAACGAAACAA
Organism: Nicotiana undulata; assembly: GCA_005239495.1. Taxonomy (NCBI): domain Eukaryota; kingdom Viridiplantae; phylum Streptophyta; class Magnoliopsida; order Solanales; family Solanaceae; genus Nicotiana; species Nicotiana undulata. The sequence continues at coordinate 15,575 of ML286171.1, forward strand.
GACAACAGTTCAAATATCAAAGTAACAACAGGAAATACCAACACAGAGAAAGCAGTGCACGACATCACCCTTCGTGCTTTTACTCTCATCCTCACCAAATAATAAAGGCAAGTGCATGGCATCACCCTTCGTGCTTTTACTCTCATCCTCACCAAATAATAAAGGCAAGTGCACATCATCACCCTTCGTGATTTTACTCTCATCCTCACCAAATAATAAAGGCAAGTGCATGGCATCACCCTTCGTGCTTTTACTCTCATCCTCACAATAATTAATAGAAACGACACGACATCACCCTTCGTGCTTTTAATATCATAACATGGCACAACATCACCCTTCGTGCTTTTACACTCTCATCCTCACAATAATCAATACACGACATCACCCTTCGGGCTTTACACTCTTCCTCACCCAAACAATATCAATAACAGAAGTTTGGCAAGGAAAAATCAACAATATGGACCATAATAATAAATCACAACATCCCGGCAAGGGAACAATAGTAGAAATATCACCGTCCCGGCAAGGGACACAACTATAACCAATCTCACTCAAGTATATATCCTTACATAAGGTTTCTCAACCGAAACTAATACTCAACAATATTCATTACCAAGAATTTCCACCAAAATGAACAACCACAAAGTGAAATTCAAGCTATAACACAGTAAGATCAATGAAAACCACAAAATTCATAATATCCGACCCAAGGGATGGTTGAAACCAACATATAGGTAATCGTCACCTCACCTATACGTTGAAAAGGGTATAAACACATAGCAAATAAGACTCAAAACCTATTCCCTCAAGCTAAAGTTAGGCCAAACACTTACCTCGACTTCCACGACCAAAATCAAGCCTCAATCACCGCTTTCCCTTTTGAATTTGACTCCAAATCAATTGTATCTAGACATAAGTGACTTAATAACATCAATAAACGCTAAACAATTCAATTCCAATGCTTAATTTTAGGTTTTCTAACATTCTTCCTAAAACGTCAAAAATTGACCCCGGGACCGCTTGGTCAAAACACGAGGTTCGGACCAAAACTCGATCACCCATTCACACACGAGCCCGGATATGTAATTAGTTTCGAAATCTGACCCCAAAATGAGGTCTAAATTCCAATTATTCAAAAAGCCCTAACTCTACCCAATTCCCTAATTTTCTACCCTTAAGAACATGATTTGGGTCTAAAAATCTAATGGGTGTTAATGGAATTTGAATAAAACAAGTCTAAGAATACATACCTGTGATTTCGTGGTGAAATTCCCTTTCAAAAATTGCCCAATTTCGAGTTCTAGAGAGAAAGTTATGAAGTTTTGAAGAAATCCCATTTTTAGCTACTGTTTTTAACACTGGACACTGTCTCTATGCGTTCGCGTGCCTTGGCTGCGTTCGCATAGGCTTAATTCCCCTGGCCTATGCGTTCGCGATCCAAGAGCCGCGTTCGCACAGTGTAAATGTGGCTCCCATCCCCAGCTCCTTTCTAACACAGTGTGTTCGCACTGGACTAGCCGCGTTCGCATAGGCTTAAGTCCCCTGACCTATGCGTTCGCGAGCAAGTCTACGCGTTCGCATAGAGTAACCCAGCCCCCTTCCCTGAGTGTACTGTGCGTTTGCATGGATCCCCATGCGTTCGCATAGGGTAAATTCCCTGGACACCAACAACAGCTATAAACACCAAATTTTTAAGTTCAAAAACACTTAGACGCCTATCCGAAACTCACCCGAGCCCTCGGGGCTCCAAACCGAATATGCACACAACCTCAAAAACATCCTACGGACTTACTCATGTTATCAAATCGCCAAAATAACACCTTAAAAAACTAATTTAGTATCAAAATCAAAGAAAATTTCCAAAACTTCCAAAACATCAAACTTTACAACTACATGCCCGAATCACGTCAAACGACTTCCGTATCTTACCAAATTTTACAGACATGTCATAAATATCATATTGAACCTGTACCGGGCTCCGAAACTAAAATACGGGTCCGATACCATATATTTCAAACATAATCAAATTTCTAAAATCCTTTATATTTTCAGAAAAATAATTTCTTTCAAAAATTCATTTCTCGGGCTTGGGACCTCGGATTTCGATTCCGAGCATACGCCCAAGTCCCATAATTTCTTACGGACCCTCCGGGACCGTCAAATCACAGGTATGGGTCCGGGTCCGTTTACCAAAAATGTTGACCAAAGTCAACTTAAATCAAATTTCAAAAACAAAATTATCATTGTTCTCAGTTTTTCACATAAAGGCTTCCCGACTATACGCCCGGGCTGCGCACGCCAATCGAGATGAGATTGTATTGGCGAAAAATAGACTCGCCATGTGGGTCTATTAAGTGGCAACACGTGTTAGCAAAGCTTGGAGAAAAGTGAAGAATGACATGTAAAGATGATATGTGAAACACCCCCGGGACCGAATACCGTGCCTGATAGTCTCGGAACTGGTCATCATAAATAGCTCGGAACAGGTGCAGGAGAATATCTCATAATTAAAAATGAGGAAGGAATCAATTAATCCCGAGTTATATGGGATTTATCATCATTACTCCTTCAGTTACAAATCAATTATGTAACGTACAATAAATGCAATAAATGGTTGTAACGGTCAGAACAAGGCAATCAATTGCAAGATTGACTCAACATGCACGGGATTGACTCAGAAGGCACGAGATTGAATCAACAAGTATGGGAGTGACTCATCAGCCACATGATTGACTCATCAGCCACGAGATTGACTCATCAGTTATGGAATTAACTCATCAGTTACAGAATTAACTCATCAGTTACGAAATTCCAGCATTTACACAACTGTTACAAATCTTCCAAAAGTAATGGATGGGTTGAGTAAATGCTCATAATGGACCCATTATTCATGGAGAATGGTTACTTAGATTTATCCCTATAAATAGACATAGTTTTATCACAATCAGGGAGATCGAACTTTCTTCTCTACAATTCTATACATTGTAATTCATATCATATTGCTTCCAAGTTAGCCATAGTTTGGCCTTCAAGCTCCGTTCGGCTCAACATCCTGTCAAGGATTATTCAATAAGAATTATTTCTTCTCTGCTTTATTTTTATTATATTGCCTGTAATTGAATTTATTTTCCACTTCTCTATCACGTTGTATTAACAAAAATTATTATCTTTCGGATTGAATCGGTTGCTTGTGGCCCGTCATATAAAATTATTGCTTTGACCTTGAAAACTATTTTTTTGGGTTAAACAGATTGGTTCCGTTACCGGGAACTCAAGAAAATTTTCTATTCATCCAAAGATACTAACAATTTTGTTGATATGTGATTGCTTTCAGTTTAAACCTTCATCATGGCCGAAATTTGCCAATCAACACAATTGAGGACAACCAAGCTTGAGATGGCTTTACCATGAGAAAGGAAAAGGCAATAATAGCCATGATACTGATATATAAGCAACAAGCAGAGAAAAATAGAGAATGTACATCGGCATATTGGTACCACAACTATTAGTACCTAAACTTATTAAAGGATCTACGCCAAACAGTACCGAGACATGAAGTTCAGATACATCAAGTAATTTTAATTTGCAAAATTTAGTTCTAACTTGACAGAATCAGATCAAGGAACAAGACGAGCGGATAGAACACCTTCGAGAATTTCCTACTATCCCACGAGAATTATATGCAACACCGAGCTTTAAATGGAGAAGGGCACGAATGTTCAAAGGAAAGTCAAAAATAGGTCCGAGCAAAGAGATACTGGATTTTTCTTAACGGGGTGAAAAAGATCCGAACCTTCCCGAACAGGTGAGGAATCACCTTGCTAAATTGAAAATTTCCACAGGAGAAGAATGAAGGTTAAAAAAAAGCATGGGTAAAACACCCACAAGATTGTTTACAACGATACCGCACCTGACAACTGGAAAAGAAAAGATAGGTGCAGGATGGATAATTAAAGACTACGAGGAAGAAGGTTCATTAATAGCCATGGACAACTACACAAATAATTTCGGATACAATCATTGAACCGAAAGAATCAAAATCCAAGAGGTCAAATGCTGAAGAACTAGAAACTATCATTGGCTTCCCAAATAGGAAGGTTTATGCTGGTCGAGACTCGACACCAAGTTTAAAGCTAAGTTGATTAAACTTTTATGTGCTAATGCAAATTGCTTTGATTTCCACCATTGTAACCATAACAGGTGTACCACCGGAGATAATGGTTTATATGCTCAATATTGACCCGCGGTATAATCCGGTCAAGCAAAAGAAGAAACCAGAGCAAAATAATAAAAGATAAAGTTATGGAACCTCGAAAGGTCGATTTAGTCCAAAAAGTTGAATTATTCGGACTCGTTGCTAACATCAACCCATCATCACTTTCCAAATTCCGAGGAGAAAGATGATTGCTAGTATGACACATTGTCTCGGATGTCTAGGTAAATGCAATCTTAATTCAAGCAGAGAAAGGTACACAATCTCTTATCTATTATAGAATGCTCTTAGACATGGAAATTACATATCTATATTTTGATAAGTTGGCATTAATTGCTATTTCCCTAAGTTTAAAGCTTTATTGCCAATATCATTCAATTCTCTTAGCCACTATATTTTCATTATACAATATTTTTCATAAACGAGAATTGTCAGGAAGACTAGCTAAATGAGTAGTCAAACTTATAGAATATGATATTATTTATCAGCCACATACGACAATAAAATCATAAGTTTAGCAGATTTCATGACTAATCTTTGCTTGAGCATATTACCAGAAGCTGAAATCAAAGTACATGTTATTTCTGAGATAATTCTCGGGATCTGGACCTTCTACACAACTAAGTCCACAAGTATTAAAAGTCTTGGGTTAAGGACAATGCTTAATGCCTATCAGGAAAAGTATTTAGATTTCACAAAAGTTAATTTATTACTAACAATAAGGATGAGTATAAAGCATATGATACATGATTGAATTAGCTGGGGGACTCAGAGCAAAAGTATTGATTTGACAATTGATCAAATCCAAGAAAACTATGCAGCCCA